>JAHWFO010004497.1:0-14312 GCA_023313115.1 Rhysida immarginata | reverse complement strand
CTGCTATAATCACATGGTTCTATCGTGTTTTGACAATCTATTTGTCACCATGAGTCCCGATTGGCCAATGTAATGGAGCTCAAAATTTTCATATTCAATTTTCTAAATAGCTTTTTATTTTTGTTTTAATTTAAGAAGTTTTTGTTCTTTTCTAAAGTATTGAAAAAAGAACAAAAATAATTTGGTATAAGTTGCTTTTAAAATAGTGCTCATAGATATTTTCCTTAGAATGTTTCTCGTTTTGGAAATGCAATGAAATTTTCTATATCACCTATCAAATTAGATTTTTTAAGTGGATTATCAAATGCAAATTTAAACCATTGTTGAAAAGATTAAACTATTTTTCCGGAGCAGTAGATTGGAAATATTATTCACATTTGGCAAAAATTCAATTTATCATTAATTAACAAATCATTATCGATTACAGAGACGTCAAAATTTCCATGAAAAGGCTGATTATCATTCCTTATGGCTTTAACCATTTCTAGTATACGATAGTAAATTAAAAAATTAACCAAGGAAAAATCTTTCTCTTTACACAAAAGGCAGGAATAGACGCATTATAATTATAAGGCAAAACAAAACATTAATATATAACCTAACTGAACCTTTCTCAGATTATTTCTGGAAGAATTGGTCCATATCACATCCCATCAGTAATGGTACACATAAGAAAACTATTACACATTAATAAGATTGAAATAATTGGTCTTGATAAAGCAAGACCTTGTGAAAAATGCTTTATTCACCTACACGTTTCGGCTAGATGGCCATCGACAGGGTGTTTGAACAGAAATGAGGCAAAAATAGAACAAGAATGATTTTATCGCCAAAGCGGATAAATGGAGAACATTTTCATGTTATAGCATCGTACATGGATATATTGAATTAATCAACATTTAAAAACACTTAAGAGAAAATAAATAAATATGAAAACTAAATTGTAAATTACTATTTAAGTAAGCTAATGTATAGAGAGAATTTAAACGAATAAACTTGAAGAACTGAAAGGTAAATGGAGAGGGAGTTATTCCTCATACATTTAAAAAAAATAAAAGTTCTTTAATTTGTAAGAATTCCCACATAATGTTAAACGAAGTGAGCCTCAGTTGCTGAAGCGTTGTGTGTAAGCATCTATTCTTTTTTCATATTAAATTACTAAAGTGTTTCTACGTTATCGTCTACTATTGAAGCAAACAATTACCTACTATTAATTAGCAATATGTATAACAGTAGTGAATTTTAGATAACATTAAGCCTAACAGCATTATGCCCTTGATACAAATAAGCTATGGATAACAATAGATCTAACAACTCGTAATGAGTTGGTTGATATCTTACACGCCATATCTTAGTATTGAAAGTTCTAATAATATTATATTGTTCCATTAGGGCACATGCAACAAAACCAATTCCCACGATCATTATTTTCTCGTTATATTCACTCATGACACGTTGTTACGAGGTGTTTGATATACAACCTCTGACAATTAAGTTCGGTGAATGAGTTCACACAACAAAATGCAAAACAGATAGAGCCACATTTACTTTATTGTCCTTCGAAATAATCACCCTGGAAGGCAATGCACTTTTGGGATCGGGTGTATAAGTCCTGGAAGCTCCTTAGGGATGGCTTTAAGTTCACGTGTTACATTTGCTTGAATGTCTGGAATGTCCCAAATCATTGTCCCTTTAATGCCCGTTTCAGGCGTGAGAACAAGAAAAAGTCTGCCGGTGCCAAGTCTGGTGAATAAGGTGGATGAACTATGGATACGACCCCTTTGTTGGACAGAAACTGTTGCACGATTACGGCAGTGTTCCTCTTTGATCCATTATCCACAGTTACGTGCGCACGCTACACCTTCAACTTAAGAAACGAGCATCTGCTAAACTATTGCACGCACAAACGTGACCTGTCTGAACTTGCTTAAACAATGACTGGGCTTGTATTCACATGCATTGTTACTCGCGTAAAGCTCGCACAGATTAGGGTGTGACGTCATTCACCGAACTTAATTGTCAAAGGTTGTATTACATGCAATATCTTAGCATTGAAAGTTCCAATGATACCATATGGTATCATATAGCAAAATTAGAGTACGTGCTACTAAGCCAATAACCATTATCATTTTTACTCGTTATAATCACTCATGGCACGTTGTTACGAGTTGTTTGATATATTACATGCCATATCTTAGCATTGTAATTCCAATGATACCATTTGGTATCATATGGCACCATTAGGGCACGTGCTACTAAACCAATAACCATTATCATTATTTATTCGTTGTATTCACTCATTACATGTTACGAGTTTGTTTGATATATTACATGCCATATTTTAGCATTGAAAGTTCCGTTTGGTACCATTAAAACACGTACTACTAAACATTTCACACCAACATTATTTACGCGTTATATTCATTCATGAGACATTCTTACACGTACGTGCCATTAGACCAATACCTGCTATCACTAGTTACTCTTATATATTCGTTCATGATATGTTGTGACGATTTGTTTGATATATCACATGCCATATCTGATTATAGGAAGTTTTTAAGGAGGTATCATAAAGCACGTGCGATTATTGTACGTACTTTTTCCGGCTATCTCACGTTAGTACTTGTTCGTGCTCTCTCCCATATTAATGGATTGGTGAAAACAGACTTTGAAAGAGTTAATTCGTTTTCAAGTTATCGTAATAAATACTAAGCTCCCTAGGAATAAAAAAATTCTCTTGATTTAGAGACCGAACTGCCCTTTCAATAATCGTCAAACACGTGTTTCCTGCACGCGCACCCATCTCATTAACGTTTAGAGCACGCGCAGAGTCGAACCCATGTATGTTCTCAACACGCATTTTTCCGAATGCGAGGATAATTCGTGTCTTCCAGCAATTCAATACATGCACTCTTTCTATTGCAACGCAATGAATTGTGGGATTGTCTACAGACGGACGGACGGACAGCTGGACAAACCGATCACATAAGCACATTTCTATATACAGGGTGTTTCAAAATTATGTACAATAAATTTAGTGACATATTCTTCAGGTCAAAAGAAGACGAAAATGTTCTATAGCACTTTGTCTGGAAACGATTTATTTACGCGATACAGCCAACTAAACCCGTGGCTCCAAATTACAGGAATTGTTCAAAGTGCCCGCCACCAGCTCGCACGCACGCTTCGGCTCGTTGCATGAGCGACCGTCTGATGTCATGGAAGAGTTCGTCGCCAGCATTACGAACGGTTTGGCATGCATTTTCAATTCGTTGTCGCAGATCCATAATGTTAGGAACTTCTGTGCTGTAGACGATCGTTTTCACATGACCCCACAGAAAAAAGTCCAAGGGATTAAGGTCGGGTGATCTTGCAGGCCAGGCTACCGGTCCACCTCGACCTATCCACCGATTCGTGTATGCAGCATTAAGGTGTGCTCGCACAACATGGCTGAAATGTGCTGGAGCGCCATCATGCATGAACCACATGTTAGATCTTATCAAAAGAGGAACATCTTCCAGTAATTCTGGCAATGCATTCTGCAGAAACAAAAGATACGTTCGCCCAGTCAATTGTGGCGGCAACACATACGGGCCAATTAAGTTATTTCCGACAATTCCACACCAAATGTTCACGGAGAAACGCTCTCGATGCGCTCGAGCTCTGGTAACATGCGGGTTAGCATCTGCCCAATGGTGCTGGTTGTGAGAATTTACGATTCCTGTCCGGGTGAAGGTTGCTTCGTCCGTGAAAAGTATCTGGCTGAGACAACTAGGGTCTGCAGCATGACGACGTTGTATCCATTGGCAAAATCGTTGTCGGTGTGGATAGTCCGTTGGGTTCAGTGCCTGAACCAGTTGCAGGTGGTATGGATGCAAAAGCTGACGGTGAAGAATGCGCCAAACAGATGAGTGCGGAATGTGTACCATGGAAGAAATACGATGGGTGCTTGTCTGTGGTTTATCATGTATGATGTCAATTATCACATCCTCCTCATCCGGAGAATGTGCTACAGGCCGCCCTTGTCCTGTTTGACGGCCAAAGGAACCACGCTCCCTCAAATGTCTGTCGACAGATACAAATGTTCGGTTATTTGGCAAACGTCTATTCGGAAAACGTTCTTGGTAGAGTCTTCTTGCTTCCACAGCATTTCCGTCCGCAAGACCATACATTAGGTGCATGTCAATGTATTCTGCACTGGAATATGTGTACATGACTTTTTTTTACGTAAATCGTAATGCGTATGTCAAAGCACGCAAACGTTCTGAAATTGATATTCCTAGTGGATGTACAGTAGTGAAACTACAGTAATGGAAACAACCGTACACAACTAATGGAACAACCCTAAAGTAGGTTTAAATGGAACAAACCACTCAACCTAGTGTTGGGTCGAAACGCTGGAACTGCTAAAATATCGTCCGCTAACTACCGTGCTTCCCTACTGTATGATATTGGATTACTCGCAAACAAATCGTTTCCAGACAAAGTGCTATAGAACATTTTCGTCTTCTTTTGACCTGAAGAATATGTCACTAAATTTATTGTGCATAATTTTGAAACACCCTGTATAGAAAATGTGCTAAAAAGGAAAGGAAATATGAGAAATTAAGATGACGTGAAATGGGAAAGAACCAACCCACATGGTGCATTAAACGAGGTGGGGGTTAGGTTAGGTTAGGTAATAAACAACTAGATTGGAGGGTCAATGAAGCTAAACATGAGCGGGTGGGGGGGGGGGGCGGGGACAAAGAGGGAGGGGAACACATACCTCAATTAATCACAAGCAATACCATTCTAAACTATTTCAGATATGTTGATGACACACTTATAAAAGTCGACAGTCTGTCCATAGTTGCATCCACAATAATCCACCGCTTCAATGACATAAACAACCATATATCATTTACTCTTGAAGAATAAATTGAGAACAGCATCCACTTCATGGATCTCACCATCAACAAAGACTTGGAGAACAACACCCTCAATTTTAACATTTATCGTAAGTACTACTACCAGTAATGTAATAAGTGTCCTATCCAACCACCCACTGAGCTACAAAACGGCGCCTTCCATTACCTTATCAATACAGTATTGACCTATCCATTATCAAACAAAAATTATGAGAATGAAATAGCAACAATAAAGCAGTTAGCTTCAATAAATGGGTTCCATACTAATACAATAGACAATGTCGTTAAAAAACAAAAAAACACACGTACGGCTAACATTCCCACGCCTAATAACTCCAAATAAGCCACCCTCACATATTACTGTCCAACCATCTGTAGAATAACTACCATTTTTAAGAAAAAAGGCATTAAAATATGTTTCCAAACAAACAAGTCATGCAAACGAATCTTCCAAACCTATAATAGTCCCGAGAAGGACACTTTCAATAGAAGTGGCATTTATAAATTAAAATGTGGAACTTGCGATAAATATTGCATAGGAAAAACTGCACGCCAATTCAAAACAAGATTTACGAAACACTTCCGCTCGATAAAATTTCGTGATCAAAAATCGACATATGCCAACCACATTACGGATACAAACCATTCCACGAACTTCATGCAAAAAACAATGGAAATAATCAAGCCGTCCAATAATCTCAGAAAGCTAAATCTATTAGAGAGCATTGAAATCTACAAAGCCCGGACCAAAGAGGATGAAAAATTATTAAACACCCAAAAATTTTCTGATGTGGATAATTTACTGGAGATCATCCAAGACTCTATTTAAAACTCACATCAACAATAGTTGTAATCTAGTTTTAAGATTCCAATCTTTCTATATCAATTATATTCTGAAGTGAATTTTTTATCTCAATCAATTGTAATCAATTAATTTGTAAAAATTTTAAGTAAATCTCATGCTTCCATTAATTATAATCATATATTCTATAATATTGCTATACGAAGCCCCCCCCCAACTCCCACTTACCCCTGCTTATCTCCACCTTTTACTCCTTTGAATGCCTCCTTCTCCTCCACCTCTTTTTTTCTTTGGCGGTCCTTTGCTTCTCTTTCAGATGTGGCATGTGTTAACATCGCACTTGCAATTGACACACTCTCTATCCCCCCTCTCTCTCCCTATTCCTCTCTTATATATCTTATACATCTAGTTATTTTTAACTTCACTATTACTTTGTCGCTCTAATGTCACCTTATTTTACGTCCGTACCATTTACTCTATAAGCCTTTATTAATTATATGTCAGATCATTTCTCTAAGGCGGGACAGCTTAGAGCCAAGAGAGATGATCAGACAAAGGCCGAGAAAGAAGTTAAGCAACGGGGAGCGCGGTTAGCAAAAGGTTGGGTGAAGCAACAAGAAAATACCTTCCCTCAGTTTTTTAGGAGCGCCCGAACACGCCATAGCCAGGGTGATTGGCTGGGGATGAAAAAATGCAGAAAAGCGGAATAAGAAGAGGAAGAATCGAGAGCAGAGCATCAGTTCCCCGATTCGTGTATGGAAGAAGGAAGGACAGGTCTCCCGAGCTTCGCGAGCCAACCCACTCTCCAACAAGCCAGCGATGTTGGAAGGACAATGGAAAGACTAACCAGCCGGGACTTAGCCGCCAGCCGTGCCGTAAGCCAAATTACTCGAGCTTTAATACTGATAGACAATTTGTTCGTTTGAAGGCATCTCGAGGAGGACGATTACCTAACCAGGGCCCGAGGACGAAAGAGACGAGGCCAGTCCGAATTGCTTCGCCATTCAGTTGTCCGGATTCGACAGAGAGAAAAATAGTCTCTCGGAGCCGTCGAAGACAGCAGCCGAGGGACTTCGTTGCAAGGAATCGCTCCAAGTTTCACGAACAGTTGATCAGGCAAGGGGATGTTATGATAATTGCCAAAATAATTCTAAAATACCTTTCACGTATCCAAGTGTGATTGGAGAAACTCAAACCTTCCGCCCACCAACTAGCGGATGCCCAGGACCCAACAGGACGTTCGAAAGCGGAGTACGCCCCTTCCGTCCAGAGGAGCCGCCAAAGGAGGAGGCTTCGATGTCCAGTGCGCAGCCCGAGGTAACGGACGACACATACACCAGGTTGGATTGCCACAAAGTGCTAACGTCTGCAGTCTACTACAGCTGATCGACGAGGGTTCGGATCAAACGGAATTGAGCCACCGAACGCTATCGCCCGAATCAGAGGAGGTCGTCAGACAAGGTCATCCAAGCAGCCCAGCGCCCATGCTTCAATCCTCGTAGAAGGATTCCATCAGGCCGACCGAGGAGAGGATAGCGTATACTTCCAACAATCCCTACGCAAGCTGTGGCCGCGCCGAGATCTCGAATCGCGCGTCTCGCTTGGCTTCGTCGGTATTCCTATCTAGTGAGTGCGTTAGGGCATAACTTTAGAACTGATAAGTAACATTGTACAATTTCTTAGGCATAGCTATTCACTATTCTACACGGACAGGATATAAGCGAATTGTTTGGTAGGTGCTAATCTCTGGTCGTTTAGCGATATAAGCGAGTTGTATAGTCTGGTCGGTGTTTGGTAATGTGCTAATCTCGTATTGTTTATTATTTACAGATTCTGCGGTCGTGCTCCCAAACCCGATCGGGTCGACGCGTTCCAAAGTAACAGCGTCAGTTTTCCAGTATCAGCTTTACTATTGTGAACCTCAGTTCCCTGGTTACAACGGGGTTTCAAGCCAACCGGAAGTTGCCACGCCGGGTCAACGACCTTAGCGAAACGGCCTATACGTTGACGGCAAGATAGAAGATCACGATTGTAACAGGAAGCCCACGATTGTAAAGATTACAGTTATTCATGTAATATCCGACTGTACCTCGATTTAAAGCAAAGTATTAAAATTATTCCTGAAATTTAACCCTTTCCGCCTCCTTCCTTCTCTGTCCACGAATTGTTAGCCTCTGGGGGGATAGGATCGACTCTGCTATTAGAATCCTATCTTAACACAGTTTGCGATCGTTCTTTCATCAACCTGATCCTTTCTTCTTACATCTTAAATAAACTTTATTTTACTTTCCAAAATATTTTCCATTTCACCTTTCTTCCTTCTCTTTTCGCTACTCGGCCTCCCTCCCTCTCGACCCCCCCCCCCCCCGTCCAGCCCCCACGCTCATGTTTAGCTTCATTGACCCTCCAACCTAGTTGTTTATTACCCTCCCCTACCTCGTTTATTGCGCCATATGGTTGGTTCTTTCCCATTTGAACGTCATCTTAATTTCTCATATTTCCTTTCCTTTTTCCATTTATGCCTCATTTCTGTTCAAATACACTGTCGATGGCTATCTAGCCGAAGCGCGTAGGTGAATAAAGGATTTTTCATAACGTATTGCTTTATCAAGACCAATTATTTCAATCTTATATTCAGAGCAATACTAGACAACATGAACTTTAATAAAGATTAATAACTTAATTAATAATACCTTTAAACATAATATTCTAATAACTATTCATTTCATAATTCCGTGCCAATTTTGTCCAATTATCAAATGAAAGCTTGCGTTAAAAGATGCAATGATTACATTTAATTTAAAAATATTACTACTAATCTACCAAAACCAAAATTCCATCTCGATAAATTGTATTTTTTTTTATGGGGTAAAGAATGAATATTCTCGCCTGTAATAGTACGAACGCAGCTGCTGAGAAGTTTTCAATGATACTTCTCATTCATTCTCGCCTGTAATAAAGTTAGTATTCGCGTCACACTTTAACTAGAATCCCTGTCTTAATACAGGGACTTTATATGTAACGCTTTGGCGTTGCCATCTGGTGAGTTAACTGAACTGTAAAATGTGGGGAAAAAACGAAATGGAAGGCCATTTTATCGTTATCAAGTGTAGAGTAAGTCTTAAAATTAAAATAAAATATCAACAGCAAGTCAAGTGATTTACAATTACCCCACTCTTACCAATCATGGTTGAGAATTGCTCGAACATAACCTACAATAATTGAAGGTTATGGCTAGAATCCAGTAAAAAAAATTAAAAATAACCTAACCAAGTTTCTTTCCCGGTTAATTTTTTCAATTCCATTCTTTTTCTATAATTCTTCGGACATATAGTGAGCAAAAAAATTATCCGTCCACTAGTTTACAAGTGACTGAAATGACTGACACTAGATAACATATTCGCATTATTCAAGTTTAATATCATACATTAGTGTCTGTGCAATTACAAGCTTCTGAATAATATCCTGAACTTACGGTTTACAATTGATATGAGATTTTATAAAACAAAATAAGACTGTATGACATTTTTGTGGCAAAAGTATTATCCGTTCACTTATACATGTATATTTGGGCAGATGTACAATCAAAACTTAATTTTTAATATTTAGTGGGATCTTCTTTGGCCTTGACAACATCTAGTGCATAGATTCTACTAAAAGTTTTTTGCGTTTTTCTCATCGAGATCATTCCACGTTTTTATCAACGATTTTTCATCTTCATTTCCATTTGACTTTAGTCTACGGTTTTTCATCTTCATTTCAATTATGGCCCAAAGGTGCTCGATTGAATTTAAATCAAGTGACTGGATTTTAGTATGTTTAGCATCTGAGTCTTGCTGATAGATAAAACTTCTTCTAAATCCATAAGTATAGTGATTCTTATCTAGTATTTTTCTGTACTTGTGTTGGTCAATAAATTTTAGATGTAGCTGACATGCAGCGCCATACAATGGCATTTCATCCTCCATGCTTCACTGTTGGCTTCAAACACTCCAGTCTGTAAGCTTCATCACTATTCTCTAATCTCTGTTACAACTATTCGAGCCAAATAACGTAAATTTGTTTCAAAAATATATGCCCTTGTTTAATTGCTCTTTTGCCCAATTAGAGAAGCCCTGCATCTCACTCGATTTTTCTTAATGATGCAGCGCTTCTTCTTTTGTGTGCATCTTTTAAGCCCGATTTCATGCAACCTGTTTCGAATGGTTTGAGGTATAATTGAGGTTTAGATCATTTTTCACTTTTGTACAAAAATCTACAGCTGAATTTTTCCTATCTTTCAGATGTTCTTATCTTTCTGCCTCTTCCAAATTTATTTGTGATTTCTCCTGTTGTGTGATACTTTTGGATGATATATTGGACAGATGAGAGTTTCTTGGCAATTACACGCCGGCGTTTCCCATCATTAATCCACCTATGACTCTACCCATCAAATTTGATGAATATTCCTTTATATTTTTATTTTTATGCAACGTTTCCCTTCGTTCATTATCTTATCAGTATCTGTTATGAATGTGATTGGTTATTTTTTTCATAATAGATAGTTTTTGGCTTAGAGTACTTACCTGGACGGATATTTTTTGGCTCTGCTATTACAAGATGTCTTATTTACTGTATTTTCATTTTTTATATTTAGTACAATGATCCCTATCCAATGATTCCTAGTCTAAATATATTAGATTATGATAAAAATACCATTCAAAATTAAGCGGCTCTTTTTATTTTAAAGTTTTTACGTTTACGTAGGCTGGTGGACGGATAATTTTTTTGCTCATTGTACTTCGAGAAGAATAAACATTGTAAGCTGTAAGCAAAACGACGACGACTATTTTAATTTCTTTATGATGCGCTGCACGTTTGCTCAATGGAACGTAAATGGGTTAATTGCTTAGGTGTTAACAATTGAAGGACTCGGGGCAATAAGGACCTAACCCACAGGAAGAAATTCTTATTAATAATTACTGCTTGTGAAATCCATTTACAATATGTGTCAGTAACAATTCCACAAGTAAACTGCAAACACAGTAAGGCAAAACATCAATCATACAGGTTTACAGATTTTTAAACAATATAACATCGCTTTTCTCAAAAACTTCTTCCTTTGGGTTAGGACCTTATTGCACCGATCCCTTAATTAAGATATGTGAAATTTGAAAATTTAACTACCCATAAACATTATTGTTAAACTGATGATGGTCAGAAGAATTTTAATCATAGCACATAAACATATTCTAACAGTGATGTAACGTAGTCACAAATTCCTCTGGGGGAGGGAGGGGGCCGTACTTTTCGCATAGGTTTTGCTATTTTGATATAAATTACATATCTTCATTTCTCATTACACTATCCATAATGGGGATATTGGTCAATATTGCTTAAATGAATAATAAGAAATAAATGGTCCAGAATTAACAAAATAATAAACATTTATGCCGATACCTTTCGATATTATCACCATCCTTTACGGGAACTACAAGTGAGGTTTCAAAATTTTTTAAATTTTACAACCGAGAGAGTAGTTCACCAGACACCATCAAAGGGGTTTCTAACATTAAGAATGCGTCATCCGTGGCTGTTTAACAAGGTGATTAATTATATATTCAGCAATCGGTCTGTAAAAAATGTGGTTTTATCGTTCAATACCTTATCTGGGTTTTTCATGTTGCTTTCTCATTTCTAAAGCTTTAAGAAACCGAGTTCTCTTGGGGTCTTTTTCAAATATTACTAGTGAGAAGATTCGTCAGTTCTCTATCCGGTGTTTGTTTTTTATGAGATGGTCTGCGTAAGCTCAGCCATGATCTGTGTTCCAGAAAACCTTCTCTGAATGATCTTATTGTGAAACCTAAATAAAATCTCCCACAGCCTATATGTGTTGAGTTAGACATACCACATCATTTGTAGACTTCATGATCACGAGGTCTCTTCGGATTCAGCTCTGTAAATGACTATAGCTATTGGAAGTTCTGTAGGTGACTTTGAAATGTCTTTCACGAAACATGCCTGCGATCTTGTTTACTTCAAGTTCTGTATACAGGGTGTTTTTGAATTGAGTACAGATTTTTTGGGAGATGATAGAAGAGGTCCTTAGAAGTATTTTTTGTCATATGCCCATTGGGTTCCCGCAGCTCCGTTTACTTACAATGCTGCATTGAACAATCAAATGACACCGGGACTCAGTGTGCGTTGGTAGGCCTAGATTATTTTATTTTTAACAATTAACACAAGCAATCTACTGTATGACTTTTACAGTAATTGTTCGAAATGACCGCCATTTGCTTCATAGCACAATTCGCAAAGCCTTATGATGGATTGATGTACGCGTGGAAACAGTTGATTTGCACGGTCGCTGAAGTCACCTGCTGCCGCGACAACACGAGCCGCCAATTCTTCTTCGGTATCTACGGGTTCGGAGTACACCATTGATTTTATGCTTCCCCATAAAAATAAATCCATCGGTGTGAGATCTGGCGATCTCGGTGGCCAAGCAACTGGTCCTCCACGACCAATCTCCTTGACGAAGTTTGTCCTAAGACTTTTCAACAAACAAGCACGTGCACCTTGAAATTTCTTTGCAAACAATTACTTTAAAAGTTATTACAGTAGATTGCTTGTGTTAATTGTTAAAAATAAAATAATCTAGGCCTATCAACGCACACTGGTCCCGGTGTCATTTGATTGTTCAATGCAGTATTGTAAGTAAACGGAGCTGCGGGGACCCCATGTTCATATGACAAAAAATACTTCTAAGGACATCTTCTATCATCTCCCAAAAAATCTGTACTCAATTCAAAAACACACTGTATATTAAAGTCACGCATTTTCCGTTGTCTTGCGTCTCTGGGTTATATCATTCATGATCGACTTTTTGACACATTCTGGGAACAGATTCTTTCTTGCTATAAGATAGATGATGCCAATTTCTTCTTGAGGCCTTATTCTTTTAATGGATTCAACGCCGCAGTTTTCCGATTTGACATGAAGCCAAAGATGTTGGAAGTTGTGGTTGGCTTTTCTGTATATCTTGAATTCTAATCATCGTTTTCCTACATTTTTAAAAATGCTGACAATCATGAAATTAATAAAGATTGCTTGTTCCTGCTCTATGTAACTATTGCATTGCTAATTCAATTAGTTCAATATAAATGTAATAATTTTTATATTGTTGCTAATCCTGGGTCGTTTATTACTTATTACTCACTATATTATCCAGCACTGTAACGAAACGATTATGGTAAAATTACCTGTTACATATAAGTAAAAATGTTAACGGCTTTTTGGTGGTGTTTAAAGATATTTTTCCGGAGACCATTAAACGGATTAAAATTCATGCTATCTCCGCTTACGAATTTTTACTCATTCCCAATGTATTTCTGAATGTTTTTGGGTTGTTTTTTTGGGCTATTTTTCTAGCGCCTCTAGAGTAACACTTTTCAGTTTTGTTCATTGCAGTGTTTCCTGCTTGAAAACTCCATTACTGTCATTTCGATTGTGAGTTGATGGCTGTTTTCTTTTTTCTCTTTTTTCCCCTCGTCTCTTCTTTTTCTTGAGTTTGTCTCCACCAACTGAGAAGATGAAACCGACTTACTCTGCTTCTAGATAACCTTTCTTGCGTATTTTTTTCTCTTTATTTTAGTTCTCGTCGCCTCTCGAACAAAACGAGATTTGATTTCCAAACGTGTTCGAGATGCCTTTTCTCGATTCGTTTTCGTCTCAAATCGATTTCTAAAACAGTTTTCTCCTTGAAGGTTCTCCCTCCCCCCCCCCTCCTCCCATAGACTTACACACAAATTGTTTGAGATTCCATTTTGTCGATGAAGAAAGAAGATATCATCCCCCTGATTGAGTCACTACACAGCGATTCCATTCGTCCTCTCTTTACTTTCACCCGTTCTTCGTTCATTCTTGGGTTCATTAAGATAACAATCCTTAAAATAGATATAGAATTTTGGAAAACATTCAGATACTGCGAGACACCTTCGTTTGGAAAAGTGGTGGCGAAAAAGTTCATTTAAATTAAAGATGGAAAATTGAAAAATAAAACGTGCAGATAAAAAGTATATAAGTCAATTTAAAACTTTTTGAAATTAAAAAAGCGAAACTGATATGTTTTAAAGTAGAATAAAAATAAAAGTGAAACCCGCTTCGCATATTACACTCTGTAGTATACGAGTTCAAAAATCATCTTAAGTATTATATGAGCTTCGAAAATTTAATTTTTCTGATTGACTATTATTTAAAACAAAATAAATAAAAATACAGTATAATAACTTCCTCCTCTTAATAATTAATTTTTAATTAAAGAGTTAGAGTATTGTATAAGTAAAAGTTTATTTTCAATAACTTAGAAGAAAAGTATCGAGATTTATTTCTTGCTACAAATAATTTATATTGTTTGGGTAAATAAATGAATTACTTAAATTGTTTGATATTAATGAATAAATTTACGGAAAAATTACTTTAAAAGAAAATATTAAATTAAGTTTGCCTACCGAACCATAATTAAGATTACTTTAACAAACAATATTAGGTATATCCTTTGTGTTGATAAAAATAAAAATTGGATATAGAGTGGTAAGACATTGAAAGCCCACTCGGTG
>JAHWFO010004495.1:0-18232 GCA_023313115.1 Rhysida immarginata | reverse complement strand
ATGTGTTACTCCCAAGTAGCTTTTTAGTGGTTAGCCAGAAATCGGAAGCTTGCAAATTGAGATCATTTTCTAAGGCATCATAATGCTCTGAAAAGTTTTTATTAATCGTTGATTTAAATTTTGTTCGAGCTATCTTAAAATCAGAGTAATCAATTGGAGATTTTGATTGTTTATATCTCTTATGACATTTTTGTTTCAACTTCCACAAATAGACGGTATCTGGACGGTATCTGGCAGTATCCAACTTCCAACATAAGCTTCTTCCTAGTGCTCTTATGCTGATTGGAGACATTAATATTACTTGTTATTACTGAAGAAATACGATCAACTATACCGTTCCAAAGTTCGTCAACCGTTTGGACAGCATCCAGAATTGACCAGTCTATTGATAGCAAGCCAGAATATATTTGATTGAAATTCGCTCTTTTGAAGTCACGCTGATAAGTTATTCGAGATGACCTAGATGCAAGTTGTATTGTGTCACAAAAGATGAGTAAAGCAAGGTGAAATATATCCTCTTTCACTATTGGTGACCAATTATGCCTAATTTGCACTGGTACCGATGCGAAAACCCTATCGAGCCTATCAACTCGAAAATTGGTAATCTTATTATAATTTAATACACCCAAGTGCTCCGACCACGATTTGATAAGTCGGCGCCTACTGATGTGAATATGATTTATATTTCTAGTAGGAATAAGGTCTGTAAAATTAAAATCTCCAGTTAATATGCAGGGGTCATTTAGAGTCAACACATAATCAGCCAGCTCATCCAAAAAATTTTGAAGGAGTCTATTAGAAACTGTTGGCGGTATATAAACCATCAGATGTAAAAGTATTTATAGTTTTTTATCGTTTTAGGTTTAGCATTCAGCCTTATGCCAACAACGTCCACTGACTTTATAGATGATTCGAACCTTAACCTCTGAGATGAGATATTCGCTGGAACAGCTATCAACACAACCCCGCCTCTCGTATCAGCAACTACGGTCTGCTCTATACACAGTGAAAGAGTCATTAAATAGCATAAAATCTGTGGTCGATGAATTTAACCATGTCTCGGTTAAGGAATAAATATAATTTTGTTCAACTAACTATATTTCAGAACTTGTGCAATTTTCGTTCTTAAATCTCGGATATTTTGGTACATGATATTAATGTTCATTGTTCTGGCGGGGTAAGTTGTCCTCCGTCCCTTAAATTTGGTTATGATGTAGTTTTCCAAAAATTTGTGCAACCAGGCTCCAGACAGGCTCGAATTCAACACACAATTGGAAAAATTTCTGTTTATCGATAGAAAAAAAGATGAATAAGTATTATATCTCGTTTTGAGTTTATGACGAGCAACCACGGCGTCTAATGGCAAAAATTTCTGAAGATAAATTCTCAATTGTGTCTCTTCTTTAGCAGGAGCCAGACGCGAGATGAAAAACTTATCTATTGGAGTTGTTTTCAAATTACCCGATCGTGCCTTCAAAAATGTATTTTTCCATAAAAATTAGCATGTCTGGTGCTTTATTTCATTGCAGGCTGCTTAATCATTGATAAAAAAAGAGAGTCAATGTTAAGTGTAAAGAAAGGCTATTTTACCACAATAAAAGTAATGAAGAAAATAACAAAAACAAAAATAACAGAATAATACAACCTATAAGCGCTCATCATTCGGCAGGAACCAGGGAGAACATGTGGAAAACCCAAAGTGAACTTATCAGTGAAATCAGTTCACTTTGGGTTTTCCACGTGTTCTCCTTGGTTCCTGCCGAATGATGAGAGCTTCGCTCTCGAAAAGAGCTTCCAGGTTGTATTATTCTGTTATTTTGTTTTTGTTATTTTCTTCATTACTTTTGTTGTGGTAAAAGAGCCTTTCTTTACACTTAATTACGATTATCCACATACCTCTTTAGTTTTAGTTTCATTTCTGGACATTTGCCCAAGTTTTTATATAATTTTGAATTACTAGAATTATCATCATTTATGGAGATTCAATGTGATTTGACTGCAAACGAACAATGGGACGTGGTACAAAGTTAGCTGACAAACAGCAAACTCAAATTATTGCCTATAATAATTATAGGAAAAGCGAAAGGGAGATTGCAGCATTAATTAACAGATCAAAGACTGTTGTTTATAATTTTCTGCAAAATCCTGAGAAGTATGGAAAAGTTTGCCGTCCTGGAAGACCCAGTAAGGTGCCAGATAGAGACAAACGTGCTATCCTTCGAATGGCATCAGATACTAGCCCAACATCATCAAGCATCACTTCATCTCTGAATCTTCCTGTTTCATCTAAAACAACACGCCGTATGCCGTATACTCTATGCATCCAAAAACCAGGTGTATACGAAAATGAAGTTAAATCCAAAGTTAACTTCTAAACATATGAAAGACAGATTGGCATTTGCAAAACGGTATATTAAAAATAGTGAAATCTGGAACCATACCATCCAGTGATGAAAAAATTTTTTAATCTGGATGAGCCTGATGGCACACGGTTCTACTGGCATGATCTTTGACGTTCAGAAAAAATTCTTTCAAAACGTGTTCAAGGTGGAGGCAGCGTGATGATTTGGACTGCTTTCTCAGCAAAGGGGAAAACCAAGCTTAGCGTTTGTCAAAAGGAAATCAACAGCCGACGATTATCAGGACATTTTAGGAAATTATCTGTTGCCATTTAGAGATGAATTGAATGATCCAGTCAACGTATTTCAACAAGATAATGCACCTATCCACCGTGCAAAGTCAACGCAAGAATGGTTTTGTGATCAAGGACTGACTGTGTTGGACTGACAAGCATGCAGTACTGATCTCAATCCAACTGAGAATTTATGGGGTGATCTTGTACGAAGTGTATACGCAAATGGAAAACAATTTGAGAATGCAAAAGACTTAAAATGTGCCATTCAAAAGGCATGGGATGAGATTCCTTGTGAAAGACTGTTACACTTGAGTCAGACAATGACCAACCGTTTAATTGAAGTATTAAGTTTAAATGGTAAACAAACTAAATATTAATATTATTTATTTTTTGTAAAAAATATTTTATTATTTATTTTCCTTAAAAAAACCATTGTGGTCTTATAACTTTGTCCACTGCTTTGTATAGAGATTATTCAAAAAAACTGAATTTTGTCATAACTTTTTTTTATTTTTCTATTTCCTTTCACAAATAAAATTATTTATACGTTAAAAACAGAAAAAATGAAAAAAATTAAATAAAAACATTTTGTGGTTTGTATTTCGACTGGTCCTATTATTATACTGATCATTCAGACAAAATTTTGTTAAAAATACTTCCTGAACTTATAAAATGAGATTTATTATTATTAGTAGTACTATTAGTATACATATTATTAATATTAATAATAATATCTTATTAAGAATGGGAATCTGAAACGAGCAGAATAATAAATATAAATATGAAGCATAAAATAAATAAATAAATAAATAAATAAATAAATAAATAAATAAATAAATATATAAATAAATAATTAAATAAATAATACACGTCAAAGTAAATTAAACAAAACTGCGTGTAACATAAATCAAAGTTTTGTGTAAAAAATTATTAAAAATTGTTTACTTACAAACCTATTTTTACACACACACACACACATACACAAGTACACACACAAGCACACACGCAAGCATACACACAAACACACACTCAACAAAGAAATTATTGGGGGGGGGGGGGGCTCAAAGGAAATATACAGTAACTCATGCCTAGCAATAAATTTCAGCATGAACCTTCTTTAAAGTTATGAGAACATATATAAATTATGTTTATAAAAAATCAGACTGCTTTTTTTAAACTATTCAAAAATTAATATTTAC
Source organism: Rhysida immarginata (assembly GCA_023313115.1). Classification (NCBI taxonomy): domain Eukaryota; kingdom Metazoa; phylum Arthropoda; class Chilopoda; order Scolopendromorpha; family Scolopendridae; genus Rhysida; species Rhysida immarginata. Next base: position 14,398 of record JAHWFO010004495.1, on the reverse strand, counting down.
CTTGAATTTTGGATAAACTATACGCTTAAATGTGTCTCTTCTTTCTGTGTTACCATATGCGATTGATCGCTGTCCTTGTAAACATGGGGGTGACGTCGTTTGAAGAGGGGAATCCCCGCTGCCTTCCATATCCTTGGTGAGCGTCATTTCCTTTGCCAGTTAATTACGCAAGGTAATACTTTAACCGTGCGAAGAAATTCGTTTTATTATTTTATTAATTTTTTTCACTTTATAGTAATACACAGTAAAATAATACATAGTAGTGACATTGTCAGATCAAAAATATTGAGTTAAATTTATCTATTATATATGCTATGACAGAAAGCCAAACAGGTTATAGAGAGTACACATAAATTAAAAGTTTCAATTTTTGGTTAATATCGCAGAGCGAGTCTACATCGCAATTGCTGCCCTTCTGACACACAATCTATACCACTGAAATATTCTGCTCCAAAATTTTACTCAACGTTCTTTGAAAACTGTTTGCACTGGTATTTGACGCGATTTCATAGTAATCATCATATTTAATTATTAGCCGCTGCTAATAAGACTACTGAAACAAAAAGAACTAGCGCCAAAGGTAAGCTACCGTTGTTTATTTATATCTGATTGAATTAAGTCCTTTATTTTCTGTAACATTAGTGTTAATATAACTGTAAACATCTGGCAATTATTTTGATAATTAAACAGGGTGATTTTAATGAATGTATATTTATTTAAAAAATCACTTAAAACAACAAAAGCATAATCATCACTCCATAATCTCCATAAGGGAATAGGCATTTGTTAGAATGAATCTAATTACGTGTTGCCCTGAGCAGTCATTCATTATCATTCACCTTAAAAAGCAATATCAATGTAAAAATTCTCAACATCAATGAAACTTTTTTTCCATGGCTAAAGTGAAACAAGAGCAATCTAATTAATTTACCTCTAATCTAATTAGCAATATAATAAAGTTTTCCAGTAGGGCGGATGACAATGATTTTTATGTGTTATTTAAAATCGATTTCACTTGACCGTGTATAGATTTAAACTTTGTTTTTTTTTTCTTCCGTCATTTTAGTTTTTTCGTTTCGGTTTCTGTTTTCATTCTTTTTTACTTCCTTGCACGCAGTAAAGGAAGTATTTTAATAGCGAAAAATTTCGGCTTTCAGATTTCAGCGGAAATATCCATTTCGGCCATCCCCAACTCTATTTTGACTAGTTTCGACGTGACGTCTGTAGAAACTCTAAAACGAATAGCCGTAGAATGTTGAAATTTTATATCTAGGACTGTTATAACATCTAGTTATGCACCTCTCCTTTTGATTGCAATCGGCTTGGTCAAAAATGGGTATGCAGTTCGACCTCTAAATAAAGCGGGGGTTTCAACTATGAAACATTTGAATTTTGAACTTTTTTTAAATTGCAAAAATAAGCCCTCGTTGAGAGCTTTTCAACTATATATCATAAGTGGTATTTATTTTCATTGGTTTCAGAGTTATAGCCAAATAAAATTTTAATTAATAAAATATTTGAATCTTACAAAGGCACGTCGGTTCGAATCCGACATCATATATTTTTTTAACTTTTTTTTAAATTTAAAAATATCTTGGTTTATAACAATTATTAACCTCTGATTGTAAAATTTTTTAACAATAAATAATAATTCAATAATAACAATACAAAAAAAATCAGAAATTATTAGTGAAATAAAATTTTATGTACTTTTCATATTTAATTCAAAAATATTTATTTTCATATTTAATTCAAAAATATTAATAATCAAAAGTTAATATTTAGTATTAAATCATAATATTTCAATTTTAAAAAGTTAAAAACAAATTTATGTATATTTTATTTATTTTATTCATTTATTTATTTACAATTACAATTATAATTATTTACAATAACAAAGTACAATAAATTAGTAATAATAATAATAATAATAATAATAATAATAATAATAATAATAATAATAACAACAACATAAAACGAAAATAAGTATTGTATGAAATTCAAATAAGATAACTTCAATAGTTTTTTGCATAAAAAAGAATAATTAGGAATAAAAAGGTATCCAAAGGTATCCAGAGGCATCCTTCAAAACTTTAAATATCAATAACAATAATTGAATTGAATTGAATTGAATTGAATTTTTTGAACAAAATTTACAAATGGCTCAACAGGCTAGAGAAGTGAAACAAAAAGTAAAAAAGAATGGCTATAAATCGATAAAGAACATGAGCTTTACAAGAAAATATTTAAGGTACGAAACAAAAAAACACAAACAGAAAAGCCGAGGTCAATAATGATGAATGAAAATAGTACACTAAAAAATAAAACTACAATAATTGTGGCAAATTACGTTAAAAGACAGTATATGTGTTATCGTAATCCGACATGTCATTGCAACATATATGTGACAATGTGGTTGTACAGTCAGAATTTTAAATTAAAAACTAAGGATTTAAAATGATTAATGTTACAAACAAAAAAGTCGAGATCATTTAGATGATGGTTAAAAAATGATTGGACTCTAATAAAATAATTGCTGCGATAATAATCTTTAGTCAAATTAGATACATGTTAAGTTTTTCTTAACCTAACAGTTCTTTGTGGAACAGCAAAGTTAAAAAATTGTAAAAAATTTGTACAATTAAAATAATTATTGATTAATTTATATAAAAACAGCACGTCCTGTATCAGATGTTCTTTAAAAACAGTGTTCATACCCAGTTCAGACATAACCGTACAAGAGTCTTTTTTAAATTTCCATCCAATTTTAGAACTCGTTCCTCTAAACCATATAATAACTATTATAAATGAAAATAGGTTTAACGAGGGCGTTATATAGCTTACCATAGGTAGTCAGATTTTAAAGAATTGACCTTTCCTTATTGTTTTTCTTACTTTAGCCACTATTGACTTGACTTGATTATTAAAATTTAATCATCGAATACCACACCTAAGTCCGAAATATAGTCTATTTTTTTTTAAAAGAAAAGTCATTAATTTTATACGTAAAGTATATAGGAGCTACTTTATATGAACAGGAGGCAGAATTTGATTTTTCTATAATAATTTTTAATTCATTTCCTTTTATCCAAGATATTAGATTATTAAGCTCGTATTGTAACAATCTGCAATCGTCATTATTAGATATAAACACAATAATATATAACAACGACGGGGGATGAAACCCTTCAGAAGAACCGGAGGGTAAAAGCCCCGCGGTGCCCCCACAGGCCGAGGGTTAATGAAAATACAAATAAAACTGGAAAAAAATTGAAATCAATAATATTAGGAATAAATGGAGAAAAGCACATGTAAAACAAATACAATAAAGAGAAGGAAACAAGCAACAAACCGCATACAACAACAAAAAATAAAAAAAGATAAACAAATTTCAGGTTTAGGATTGGCACAATTATAAAAATCGCCCAATTTAAACCTAACGTCTAAAAATTTAATATTTGATTTATCAAAAACAGACAAACACTGTCTTTTACGGATAGCCCCAGGTGAAAAACGAATATCAACGAAATTAATAAAGTTGATAACGTTAAGGGCACCAGGAAATATTTTTTCGTAAATAGTTTACAAAATGCTGATCGGCCTTAACATTCAAGTAACGGACCGGAGCGTCAAACACAGATAAAGATGATATGAATTTAGCAATTCTATTTATTTTATTGTTTAAACGTATAGACAAATAAAAGCCTCTCGTTGCCAAATTATCATCCCATAATTAATTCTAGACAAGGCAATATGATTAAAAAAGTATAAGGCATGTTCAAATGAAAGTGATTCAAATGACACTGAGACAGATTAAATGAAAGTATTAATATTTACCTTTTTTCTATATATATAATGAAGGATGTTTGTGGGTCTGTTTGTGGTTTCTTTGTGTGTTTGTTTGTTTCTTATGCAAATGTACAGATTTATGCCGATCTTGATGAAATTTTGCATACTTGACCTTCAAACCACGAGGAAGGTCACTGTCTACCTCAGATTTAAGAAAAATAATAATTATCGATAAAAAATCGATATTCATGGTTATGGCAGGGCATATTAATGAGAAATATCTCATGACCAACAATGAAAGCAAAGTTTGTGCAACAATAGGTATCAACAATGGTATCAACACGCAATTCACAAACACTCTGCACGGACAAACAATATATATCTCATGACCAACAATGCAAGGAAAAGTTTGTGCAACAATAGGTATCAACAATGGTGTCAACACGCAATGCACCAACACTAGGCAGGGATCAACAATATATATCACATGACCAACAATGAAAGGCAAAGTTTGTGCAATATAATTCCTGTTATTCAGGCTTTACTTAGAAACTAGAGTTCTTAGTACTTAACAATTTCTTGAATATCTTTTAAAATGATCAGTAACCGGAGATAATGGAGAGTTAGCAGACTATTGAGAAAGAGTGGAAAGACGATAGAGGAAGCACTCATTTAGCTCCGTGCTGTATTGAAGAAATGGTAATTAGAAGAATCGGCGACCTCTAGACTATACAATGTTATGAATGGCCAAAGAGTAGGAATTGCAACAACATCAAGTGTACATCTCAAGTAAAGGTTACGTGAGTAAGAAATTATTTATACAAGCAGTGGCATCCTTGGAGAGATCCAATCATCGTAAGCATGTAAAAAAAATTCTTTTGAATTTTAATTATGAACTTTTACGTTATTAATTATAAGCTTTTTCATATGTTTATTTTTAAGATATTTCAAAATTTATTCAAAAAATCAAAGAATCAAATCCTCGGATGTGATTTTTCGGATTTTTTAAGCACTTAGAATTCCTGTTTTTCGGATTTTTCATAGAAAGGATAGCCCCTTCGCTCTGGGTTATATTAATTGAGTTATTATTTAAACAAGTTTTTGAGATTGTTCTCTTTATGTACATGTGTTATTATCCCGGGCAACGCCGGCTCCTCTGCTAGTTGTTTATATGAAAGAAGAACATCTTATAGACACTACTATAGACGCGCAGTCCTGAAAAACATCTCCATCTACCGCAATACAGGACTCCATACTGGGGCATCAATCGGCTAATACCGTCCGCAAAACAGTCTGTCTTCTGCTGCTCTGTGAACCATGCCCGAACAGCGTCCTTAACCTAATCATTCACAGTACCTTTCAGTGCCTTCTTTAAAGGACCAAATACATAAAAATCACATGGTTAGACGTCTGGGCTATAAGGATGGTGTGGCAGAACATGCCACCGCATTTTGGTTATTGCTTCCTGCACCAGTCTCGCAACATGTGGCCTGGCATTGTCCTGGAGGAGGATCACCCCATCACTGAGCTCACCAGGACGCTTGTTTTTCACAGCTTGACGCAAGTTCTACGGTGTCTTGGGGTATGCGATAGCATTAATACGGGTTTTGGGTTCCATAAACTCCAAAAACAGAGGACCGTCGGAATCAAAGAAACACGTAAGCATTACCTTTCCAGCCAAATTCTGTGACTTGAATTTTTTGGGCCGTGGTGACGATGGATGCTTCCACTGCATCGTGGATACGTAACCGGACGGTTCCCAATAATGGGACCAGATCTCATCTATCGCGATAATCTTCAAAAACGCTTCCCCCTCACGACTTTAACGTTTCAGCTGATTCAAACAGCAGCCGAAACGCAGCCCTTTGTACCCACTGACAGCAGACCTTGCATATCCCAGGCTTTTCACTACAGCATATGCGGAAACAATACTGACATTGTGATCCTTCGCAAGTGACCGTATGCTGATCCGCCTGTCCTCACGAATTGACGTATCCATGTTTGTCTTCAATTGATCAGTGATAACCACGTTTGCTTGGCCCGGACGTGGTTTAAAAGCAGTTTCCACACGACCATCATGGAACATTTTGGGCCAACGCACCACGATTCCTTTCGAGACACATGCTTCTCCATAAACATTCAACATCCGAGCATGAATGTAAACTGGCGGAATGTCTTCAACTGTCAGAAACATTATCACCGCTCGTTGGTCAGTTTTGGAAATAAATTTAATAGGAGGGTCCATTGTAACACAATCGAAATAAGAGCATAAGCCTAACGTAACTTCTCACAGTGTGCTTATCAGAACAAGCAGACGATTTCACCCGTTTTCCTCGTGTCTGCTCACTCACGTGCTCGCGCGCTACAGCCAGAATCACTTGCATTTGAACATGCCTTATATAAAAAGTGTATCCCTTATTAAAAAGATTTCTTAATCTATAAAATAAACCAAACATTTTCGAGGTATAGTTAATTAAACATTGAATATGCTCGTTAAAGGAACCAGAATTATCGTAAGTAATACCAAGATTTAGTACGTATGAGAGCAATATTACATTTTTTCTGATAGTAATTAATAAAAAGTTCCGTTTTAGAAATAGACATAAAGATAGTCTTATCAATGTTAATTTGCAGATGATTACGCCTAGCTCAAATTTCCAAATTAGATAGTTTTTATTGTAAGAGATTTAATTTTACATGAGATCTTAACATCATCTGCAAACGCTAAGAAATTAACCTAGTTCATATCCACATGGAAACCGACATTGATTAAATAGAATACAAACAATAGAGGAGCAGTGAAGATACTTGAGGGATACAAATATTAAACTTCAAGATCGGAGAAACGTATTGAGGAATCCGAACTCTAAAAGAATGGTTAGATAATAAATGTTTTAGGAGATTAGTTGCAGCATCATTATTACACAAATATTTTAATTTAGCAATTAACCTGGTATGATTTATTGAGGCAAATGCTTTCAAGAAATCGATATACAGGGTGAAAATTAATTCCACTGCCAAACTTGGAGAGGTAGTATGGATACTCGAAACAAACAACTTTTCCTTATAACAGTTTACACAACATCCAACTGATCATGCGTAACTAAAGTTATCACTTTCATGTATAACATGGACCAATAAATTTGACTCCGTCGAGCGGCCCTTTACAAAGCCATGCTGCCGAACTAAAGAGTCGAACTAAAGTAGTTATTGAAGTCCCTAAATAAAAAATGTATCCAAAGCTTGGCCGGAAAAGCCATTTGAATGATAGGTCTAAAATTTTCAATTACCTTTTTACTTTTTACCTTTTTGATTTTGGAATGGGGACATTCTAAATAAGTAAATTTACAAGAGTCAGCATAAATGCCCCTGGAGATTATTTCCTTAAAAATATGACTTAAAGGACAAGTACCACTAAAAACCACATACTGTTTTTTATTTAAATTTTGTTAGTTCATGACGTTTATAGTACACTTTCATTAATAATTTTCTATAAAAATCATGAAATTCCTTAAATGGCGATGAAAATGGCAAAATACGACAGGGAGCGAAAAACGCCGTCCTCCATGATTATGTCTAGCAGCTGGCGCTGTGACGTCATCGGCCTGCTCCAGAATTCAGTAGGAGACGTAAGAGAGCTAATCTTATTGCTTGCAATCTTCGACAGCCTGAATATTTTTTAAGTAAATATACAATAAAGAGTTTCTAAATATTACCTTGGCCATTTTAATTCATTTAATGAATTTCTGTGTACAGGAATATTTATTGAAGTGTGTGTAGCTCTAGATGATTTTAAAAAAGGAGACGTTACTTGAATGACATTGAATGAATTGCAGTGGGTTCTTATTGACAATTTTGTATAGAAGTGCTATCACACTCCTTGGGTGAGTTCTAGCTCATAAAGTATGAACAGTGTACTCGACCTCTACAAGCAACATTTGCACTAACTCAACTAAAGCTCCTCGTGTCTTCCAGTTAGGGTACGTGAAATTCGTTTCCGCATTAGTTTCACTGATTTTTTCACCTCATTAAAGTGTTTCCTTTTCGATAAAGGCATACGCAATGGTTACCACGTTGGTCAAATATAACATTGACCGCGTTGAATGTCATCAAGTTGGGTGCTCTTACGATAAACGTGCGAACTAACCCAAAAGTAAAAAAAACCTTTGTGATTTCCATTCAGAGTACACAAAATACGTTACACCATTAGTTTCACCTCGTTAAAGTGTTTCCTTTCTGCAAATTTGCGAGTGCAAGGTTTATCACGTAATCCAAATATAACATCCGCCGAGGTACCAACACCTAAGTAGGCAACTGATAAGATAAAAGTGAAATACATTTGCTCTGATCTATAGACAGTTTTCACATAAGCTCTCATTGACACAGTCAAATAAGGTATTTCACCTTCGTACTTTATTTTCCAGGCCTTTTCACACGTTTTTTGTTGTCTTAAAAAGTTGTTTGCGACTTTTGTTTCCTGTCTGACCTATGAGCGACAGGAAATTTTCCTGTCATTTTTCAGGAATGCAAGTTCTGATTGACAATTTTTTCAACACATGCAATGGTTTCCAGTCACCATTTTCGGCTCTATGGCTTTCTCCAGCATAAAGCTTAGTGCTGCGTGCAGGTTTTTTTTCTCTGCGTGATTAGGCGAATGCAAGAATTTTTCACAGTTTTTTCGGGAATGCAAGTTTGGTTTCATGATTTTTACCGCACGTGCGACTTTTTAAACTGAAATTTCTGGGCTTCAGTGAAAATTCAAGGATAATGACAAAAGTCAGCGATCTTTTTTTTACATTGTTTGATTGGTGTTCAGTAAGATTTTCTGTTATAATTTTTCTTTCTTTCATCTGATCTATGTAATATTTTTGCATCCTCAGTGGCATCAGTTAGCACTTTGCTTACCTAGCTATACAGTGTCTAACCGAATTTTTAATAATTTGGGAGTTTTTGACGAATAGTTAAAATTACTTTCTCCGATTCTTCAGACAGATGACACGTACAACCCAATTCTCAGTCTTTTGACAGAGGACTAGGAAAATTTAAAAAACGTCGAATTCGCTGATTTGTCTGGGCCTCTGTTAAACCGAAAACAGTTGATTTAATAAGTAAACCTTTCGGTTATTTTCACACTTTATAGTTCTTGTTTGTGGAATATACCTATGACCTAATCAACTTTTGTAATGTTTAATCTTTAATTTTTTAAACTACCAGTTTTCTATCAGCATTTTCTGAAAAAAAAATTAAACGCTAATGGCCATCTCTACAGTAAATAACATTTGTTTTCGTTCGTGAAATATTCACGTGACCTCTGACCTGTAAACATAGCATGAAACTTGTGTGTTTCACCTCTAGCGGAAACCCAGCAAGTCCTTGATTACACATCAGTGGGTGATCAAACCTTAAACATCAAGTTTTCTTTAGGGGCAAGAGCTGTCGCTTTGTGCACAGAGAGAACCCTTTGCTTTGCTTTGTCTCTACATAACAAAGACCCAAACAAATCAGAGAATTCCACTTTGTTGGAATTTTCCTAGTCCTCTGTCAAGAGACTAAGAATTGGGTCTAAGTTAATTTTTCTGAAGAATCGGAGAAGGTAATTTTAACAATTCGTCAAAAACATCCAAATGACTACAATATCGCTTAGACACTGTATAGCTAGGTAAGCAAAGTGCAAAGTGATGACACTGAGGCTACAAAAGTATTACATAGATCAGATGAAAGAAAGAAAAACCATAACAGAAAATCTTACTTAACACCCAATCAAATGATGTAAAAAACGATCATTGACTTTTGTCATTATCCTTGAATTTTCATTGAAGCCCAAAAAATTTCTGTTTAAAAAGTCGCACGTGAGGTAAAAATCGTGAAACAGAACTTGCATTCGCGAAATAATTGTGAAAAATTCTTGCATTCGCTTAATCACGCGGTTTAAAAAAAAATGCACGCAGCACTAAGCTTTATACTGGAGAATGCCATAGAGCCGAAAATGATGACTAGAAAAAGTTGCATGTGTTGAAAAAATTGTCAATCAGAAGTAAATACGGTAATAATAACTGTAAACTGGAGATGCTCTCCAAGCATGGGTAATGATTTTTCGATTGAAAAATGGAAGGAAAAATTCTGCGACCTGGATTCGAACCAGGAACCTCGACTATCATGGCCGACGCCTCTACCAATTGGTCATGATAGTCGAGGTTCCTGGTTCGAATTCAGTTTGCAAATTTTTCCTTCCATTTTTCAATCGAAAAATCATTGTCAATCAGAACCTGTATTCCTGAAAAATGACAGGAAAATTTCCTGTCCCTCACAGGTCAGACAGGAAACAAAAGTCGCAAACAACTTTTAAAGACAACGAAAAAAAGTGTGAAAAGGCCTGGAAAAAAAATATACGTGAAATACCTTATTTGACTGTGTCAATGAGAGCTTATGTGAAAACGGTCTGTCGTTCAGAGCAAACGTAATTCACGTACCCAGGGTGAAAGATGCAAAGATTTTTAGCGTGGTTTAGCGGGAACATTTATCTTATCAGTTGCTGACTTAGGTGTTGGTCTTCTCAGCGGATGTTATATTTGGATTACGTGATAACCCTTGCACTCGCAAATTTGCAGAAAGGAAACACTAATGAGTTGAAATACTAGTGAAACTAATGGGGTAACTCTGAATGGAAATCGCAAAGATTTTTTTTATTTGGTTTAGTTCGCACGTTTATCGTAACAGCACACGACTTGATGACATCCAACGAGGTCAATGTTATACTTGACCAACGTGGTAACCATTGCGTACGCCTTTACCAAAAAGGAAACAATTTAATGTCTGCGCCACAGGGGAAGACATACAAAGTTGTTTACCGAAATACACTTGAATAATGCACAACTACTTTACAATCCATGCCCAGCTTGCCTGTGTAGCTGATTCATTTATCTTTTTTATTCATTGTTTACTTTGGAACATATAATTTAATTTTCTTTTGTTCCCAGTTCATTGTTCATAAATCATCATTTTTGAATGATTTTTCAATTGAAAAATGGAAGGAAAAATTCTGCGACCCGGATTCGAACCAGGAACCTCGACTATCATGGCCGATGCCTCTACCAATTGGGCTATCGCAGACACCACGGACAGCCAAGCTGTCTCAAGCTGTCAATAATTATTATTATTTACTTGTGAGTTCATCAACTTTCCAATGGTTTGGAGTGGAGAAATTCTCGATCTGCGGGCCAGGTTCCCGTCTCCCATTGGGCTTCCAACCGTGACAACTTGGTTGTCTTTAAGACACCTTGAGACAGCTTGGTTGTCCGTGGTGTCTGCGATAGCCCAATTGGTAGAGGCATCGGCCATGATAGTCGAGGTTCCTGGTTCGAATCCGGGTCGTAGAATTTTTCCTTCCATTTTTCAATTGAAAAATCATTACCTATGCTTGGAGACGCTTCTCCAGTCAATAATTAATATTATTTCGTCATTTTTGGTTTAAAATGATTATACAAGGTTTGCAGAGAGCTTTCTAGACTGTTTCTCATTTTCTTGCATTTCGTTCATACTTTGTTAATCATAGTTCAATTTTTAACATAACAAACAATCGTTAAAAATGTTGCTCAACGCATATTTTCCATCCGGGCGAAGCCAGGTGATATTGCTAGTATCTAGTTTGGGCCTGTCACGAGATATCTCTTATTTGTATGTCCTGCCGTCATTATAAATACCGATTATTATCGATAATATCCTTAACACCTGGTGTTGCTCGAGTCTTAATAAAAACAGCTGTAAAATAAACAGTTGAAACTGGTGAAGAATAGTTTTAATTGAAAAAGTTTATTCTGTTGAACAAAGCAAAAACATAAGTTAAACACAAACCCATTGAAAGCAAGTAATTACTTGGTTCAAAGCTTCCAAGTAAACATTGTTCTTAGTCAAGCGTTTCTGGATAGAGTAGATGTAAAATTTATGTGGATTGATAAACGCAAGGAGACTTTTGATTAAGTCTGGCAGCCTTAAGTGATTTTCCCTGGGACTTGTTGATTGACATAGCAAAACTGAGCTTAAGAGGAAATTGCAGTCTTTTGAACTGTAATGGCAAATCTGCGTCTGATGGTATCAGTGGGATTCTTGGAATGAAAATACAATTTAATATTTGTATATCCGTATGATGATCGTAGCCTCGATAACTTGAGGCTTCATGCTTTTTATGACTAACCTTGTTTCAATGCATAATCGTGGAGGGACCATTTTTCGCAGAGCTGGAGTTCCTTCTTTGAGGATAAGGTTATACGCTGGCATTCCAGGAAGCTGGATAAAGCTTATTAACTCAGTTGGAAACTCTACAGCTTAATCCTGATTGACAACAGTTAAATAGAGTGAAAAGAATTTGTTTTTTTCAGTCAATATTTTTAGCAGACCCAGATGGATTTTCTTTGGATTTCATCATTCTGAATCGTGGAGTCTTTGCAGTCATGTTAGAAAAGGTTTTTGCCTGAGCTCATCTGTTATGCCAACCATCTTTCCGCATGATAGTTAATGCATGTCGAGCTGTTGGTACAACGCCGTCTTCCGCTGCCAATGGCAAGCAGCTGCTGTGAAAAGTACTGAGCTGTTAAATCTCCAAAAAGACGGTCTCTCATGTTGGTCTCCAAAACATGTCTTATAGAACAGTCTTTCGGAACATGTTGCCATAACATGGATGTCTTCAAAGAAGCATTCAGCTCATGAACCTTTGTTCCTTTTGGGATGACGGGGGAAGGGCCTGTCAAAAGTCTCCTGCAAAGACCACAGTCACTGCCTCAGATGTTCGTTAAAGTCATGTCAATAGCTTCCAGTGCCTTGCGATGTCATAGTGTGCACTCATCGCAGACAATGAGCCGTGCTTGTTGCATAACCTTGCCCATTGATGAATTCCTTGAAATGTTGTATAACATAGGGAAAATTTGTTTTGGCTAAGTTTAAAGGAATCCTAAAAGTTCAATGTGCAGCCCTGCCTCCAGGGGTGCTTTCCACTACATAAACATCGATGAAACTCGCATCGATGTTACGTCATTTTTATTGTTGAAACCAGTCTCCAACAATGCTCAAGCTTAGCATGAGACGTCAATTTGAGGTCATGCGCGACATTTTGCATCGAAGTTTCATGTAGTGGAATTCGGCCCAGAAAGAAATGTTGCTGCAATGGCCGAGGATGCACAGCAAGAGCTATGCAGTGCTGCCTGGTCTTTGCGAGAAGAAAATTGATCAGGATGGTTTTCCTGTGGTTCAGGTGCATAAGATAATACGGTCTTCTGACAGCATCAATTATCCTGATGTAAATAGTTCTTTGGTCAACGAGTAGCTTTGGCTCATTTTCAGCAACAAAAGCCTCCAGTTCGTCTATCTATCTATCTATCTATCTATCTATCTATTTATTTATTTATTTATTTATTATAAAAAAATTAGATAGATATACATCGTTACCACCCGGGGTCGTGTATAGTCATAAATCGAGGAGTTGGATCCCAGGGGTAAAGCGTAGAATACAATAAATACAGATAAACAAAAGGTTAGTTAACAACTTTAGCAACAATATAATGTTAGTTAATTAGTAATAATTAAACTATTTAACAATCAAGATAGGCCGAGGGCTTATCTGTCTAATGCACCACAAAAAATAATACTACCAAATTATTACATAAACACTGGAAGTGTAATAGACTCTTAGACCAAAGAGAAAGAACACAAAACTAGTTAGACTAAAAATAACAGTGGAAAAACCAATCAATCGAAATAACAACTATGGTGTGAAGTGCCTTCAGATTCAATGGACGAGCAAAGATGGCGTTTGTCAGCGGCCGTATGAGTGCTGTTGCTTACCAAAAGTTACTGGAGAAATATCTTCTCCAGTTTATTGATAAATTGGAAGTGATGTGGCTTTTTTCCAGCAGGATAACGCACTTCTGCACACAGCACGTTCCACTTACGAATGGTTTATATCCAATGGATTGGCCTGCACTTTCCCCCGACTTGAATCCGATGGAAAACCTGTGGGGGTTGTTTACGCCAATGGTAAAAAAATTCTATTGTTGCTAAATGGCCAGATATCGACAAGAAGACTTGTGAAAACTTAAGCACAACAATGCCAGAACGTGTATACAAAGTCATAAGCAAAAATGGGAACTTTATTGGTTATTAAAATATGTACATGTTCGGGTCACTTAAGGTTTAAATTTCATGCCTTGAAATTTATGGGACAGCGAAAATTGCTACATTTATGTTTTTGGCCTAATTGTATGTTAAAATTTTTTAAATACCGATTGTGGAATAAATATTCTTTGTATTTTGGTTAAAAGAATGTTATAATAAAAGAACATTATCAACAAATGCCTTTATATTTTTGGGACACACCAAAAAAGGCTTCTTATCTAGATAAGCTAATGTCTATAGATCATTGTGTAATATTATCATGCTCCCCTTTTATTAATGTTGCCCTTTTTATTCTTTCCTATAGTCACTATCACTCTGAGAAAACAACCTCTGTTCCACATAGACGTTGAAGCTACGGTATGTCCTCGCCTTCATTCCTTTTCATAATCCTTACAATGCATACATACATACATACATACATACATACATACATACATACATACAT
>JAHWFO010004494.1:0-25817 GCA_023313115.1 Rhysida immarginata | reverse complement strand
ACTTATATATTTATTAATTATTTTGTTATTTGTTAATTATTATTTTATTTTTCAGTTGTACTTATTAACCGTCAGAATTATAAAATTCGAAATGGCAAATACAAGATGGCGTCACCCAGGGCGTTTTAAACCCCAAGCGAGCCAACCTCACATAAGTCAGAGCCTTGAACTCGAACCAATGAAATCGAAAACAACAATTTTCAAATTATAAGTCGCATTTTGGTTTTCAGACAAAAATTTTTCGATCCTTCCATAAATCACGTTGATATCATCCTTCAAAATATCTTTTATTACTTGGAATAATTGTAACCTTGGTAAATCAACAGTAGTGGACATGCTAGAACCTAAAAATAAGATTATTTTTATAGTTGCGAGAAAATTCTGAAAAAAATCATATGGGTTTTTTGAAAAATTAACGCATTCGATTTGTTTAAGAAAAATAATAGCTTATCGCAAAAATTGTTGAATAATTATTTGTTTAAACAATTTATTAATAACTTTTGGGCAACATTATTATTGATAATTGTTGTTTAAGGCATGCTAAATGTTGCTGAATTTTTTCAGATTTTTATTGCATCATGAAGTACGGAAATTTCAATAAGATTAAATTTTTGACTGGGAGGTTTGGGCAAAGCATCCTTAGAAAAAAACCCATAACAATTCAAGTGGCAGGAGGTGGCAGCTGAATTTTGGCTTAATCGATAGTTAATACTTTTCCAAGTAACCTCCAAAAGGTTAGAAGACAGCATTTGACAGCGTTTTATTGTCATTTGATTTGAAAACTCAAATTTTATTGGGAAAAAAACGAAAAAAGTACCCTTATTATTGTGCTGCTAAAAATTTTCTGTCAAAGAAATGATATTTACAAAATTTTTTACGTATTTTACTAACCTTCAAACGTACATTCCATTTGGTTTTATTAGATTTTCTTTGCTGCACGCGCTTTCACACGTTTAAAGGTTTTGCCGAATAACTACACCAATAGTGCGCTTGAAAAAAGGCCAAACTCCAACTGAAAATAAAGAAAGAATTTGGGGTATAGGACGTTACTCTTAACCATTTTTAATTCTTATAGGATCCCTCTAGCCAACTGCATGCTAAATAAATCTTATCTAGACACTTTTATTTTTCGAGTTTTGACCAGCTGTTTGGCAATCGGCCGCACTGTGCACCGACACAATTTCCTTCTGGATATCGACTGAATTCAGTCCTTTTGCACAAAGAAAACGCATAACACTCCGCCGCTCAAAAGCACTGGAGAATGAAATGAGAGCCGTCATCTTGTTTGGACTGTCACGTCGCTACTGCTTGGTGGATGCACACGACACTAACAGGAACCTTTAACAACGAACCAAACTAAGTTATATCAATTTTCTCAAATCTGCCGTCATTTCCGAGGAAAAAATATAAAAAAAAATCTGCGCGACGTTACTTTTTGATCGCCCCTCGTACTTTAATGCTTTTTGGGGTTTATCTTTTTGATTGTCTCTGTATTAGGCGTTATTTTAAAATCATTTACTCAGAAGAGTGCTTTATTTTATCACTGTTTCTTGATTCGGGTAGATGTACCAGTACTTGTAGATGTACCAGTAACTGACAATTCACGATTTAAAAGCCTCTAATAAAGTAACAAGACAAGAAAAGGGACTGGTGTTGCCACCTTGTGTTAAACAATGTACTAGGCTTTCCAGAACAGCAAAATACCAGCAACTTTGCTCCCTATTATGACCGCAAACACATGTTGATTTTTCAATGCCTTACCAATGACGTTTATACACCCCGAATCCTGTTGTTAACATCGCCACCAAAGCGAAGCAAATTGAAGCCATGATAGTCTGGGCAGGAGTGACCTGTGGAGTAGTTAACTGTTTGACTGCTTTGTTTTTGACGATTTTGGGCCCGAGGAATAATTATTCAAAACAATTCCTCAAATAAATAAACACAAAGGGACTGTAATAAAGCAATACTTAATTTTACTTGTGTAGCTGACGCGTTTCGAAGTCACTTCATCATCGGAGCTAATGAATATAATGTGAAGTCTTCCTTCATACATTTTTTGATCAAATTTTATAAGCATGTTTTCAGAGGGTTTGAAGTAGTCATATCATTTCGCTTTAAATCATATCTTACATTCATGATGGCATTTACCATTTGAACAGACAGACTGTTACGGAGCTTGCTTTTAATTATCCCAAACTGGGAAAAAGCTTTATATACCTAAGACATACAAATAAAGCACCAATGGGAGCCCAGCGCCGAATTTCGAAACCGGATTGGATACTGTATCCATAACAATAAGAGCATAGGAGCAGAAACGATGATATGACGTCATCACTGCTCTGTTCAATTGTCCAGCCAATCACGAAAAAATTGTGTAAAAAAAATTGTAGGAAGTTCTTTGGAAAAATTTTTGACCGCTATTTTTTCCGCTGTAATACTTTTCCCGCTGTTTCTCCGCTGCAAATTTCTTTTTCCGTTAAATTTAACGGAAAATCCGCTGATCTGGCAACACTGTGTGAAGAATTTGCAATTGACAAAAAATGGAAATACATAATAAGAGGCGGTGGCCAATCAGGTGTCAATGATCTGAAGCACCTGATTGGCCTAACATCTATATACATGGTGTGTCTAAAAAGTTCGGTGAATGGTGTCATATCTGAACGGCAACTTGGCCCATGTGCTTGCGCATGTGCATGGTTATTCAGAGACTTGGGGAGAGTCGATACCAGCATGCAATGCATGTTACTGGCAGTGTAAACAGACTGCGACCAGTTGAACGTTGTCAGTGTGAGAAGAAGTGTCACAGCGCAATGGACAACGTGTAAACATCAAGTTCTGCTACAAATAGGGGAAGACTGCAACGGAGACACATGGAATGTTAGTGCAAAGTGTCACCTCTACTCTCATCTCAGGTATCATCTCATTGCTCTCATTTCACGGTGCGCCCTTTCAGGACGATACTCACCTTCTGATACGTCTTATGTGCTGGTCCCTGGCGTTGGGATTAATTTCCTCGCAAACCTGACTAAGGACATTTCTCATATCATCTATTATCATCCTAATCATTCACAAGTGAGTCCCTGGCGTAGAATTAGTTTGCTCGCAAACCTGACTTTATTTTTTGGCTAGGTACGTCCTTTTAAAGACGACTATTTCTTTTAAGCATCTAACCAGGTTACCGACAGCAGCTTCAGTATGCCAAATGAAGGAGAGTTCTCCCACGAGTTCGTATACAATGACATCATCACCAGAGACAAACGTTTTGCTGCATTTGATGTCATCATCAGTGAAAAGCAGGCAGCACTAAAGAATGATTTAAGCCAACAATTGATGTTACAAATGGATAAGACATTTCAAGAACAAAGGTTAGTTTTATTAAAGAATACGATTTATTGATTAAAAATGCTCTTGCAACCAAGTCCGTGGTTGCCAGTCCCAATATTGAAACGAGTCCTGAGATGGAGAAGGAGGAGGAGTGCATGGACGCCTCCTTACCACCGGTACTATGTGGGAGAAGGGATGACCCCAGTCGCAAAAGGAAAACAGAAGATGACCCTACTACTGATGACAACCCTTGGATTGACGAGAAAAATAAGAAGTCCAGGAAAGAGACGAGGTTAGATAATTTGAAAAAGATCGCCAACATCAATGAAGAAGTTTTTACTGCCGCCAGAGAAAAACGCAGCAGAAATGGACAAAAGGACTCGGCCAAATATATCAGGCACGAGATAAGTAAAGTTCATATGTCCCACCAATTATCATAGTAAGCCTCTTAAAGAAATTCTGGACGAGATTAAGAAGCATGTACAACTCGAAAAAATCATAATGCGTACAGACCGAGCACAGACAGTAAAACTGAAATGTCTAGACGAAGTTATTCATAAGAAACTCGTCGCTGGTATCAAAGCTGAAGATATTTTGAAAAATTCAGCACCATTATCTGAAGTCCGAGAAGGTGTTGAAGTTCGTTAGTCGAAATGTTGATGTTACGTAGGATCTAGAAGACCTTCAAGAAAACCTAAGGAAAGCTAACTATTTCCCGGAAAAGGTAATCCGAATTAAAAAAGCTAAAGGATCAATAGATATGCCTGTGGTTTTGGTTCTGCTCCCCAATAGCGAACATAAACAGTCATTGAAGAGTATCACTCGAATCGGTCCACTAGCAGTTATAGTAGAAGTCTTCCGAGGGAACAAGAAGCCACTACAGTGTTACAACTGCCTGCGCTTCGGACACGTATCCATGGGCTGCACAGAAGATCCTCGTTGCAACAAATGCGCAGAGGCACACCAGTCAAGAGACTGCCCCAAGATTAAAAGACAAGACCCCCCCGAAGTGCAAAAAATGTGGAGGGCAGCACACATCAAGCTATACAAAATGTTCAAAATATCCCCAGGTTAAGAGGATGCCTAGTTCCAAGGTCACCGCAAACAAATCCTTTGCAGCTGCAGTGCCTAAGCCGGAGGAAAAAGGTCTCCACATTAACGACCTACAAGGTATGTATAATCAAATTGGACAAATATGTCATTTGTTTACAAATCTCGGCAAACATTACCCACAGTTGAGTGGGCTCCTTAAGACCAAGTAATTTCATCATGGCTACACGAGATTATACTGTGATCAAAAAACGTGAACTTCAGTGCGTGATATGGAACGCTAGGGGGTTCCCCGAAAGCGTACAGAGTTTAACAACTTTCGGTTGAAGCAGGAAATCGACTTTGCTTTCCTCTTTGAAACACACATTAAGCCAAGCCGAGATTTCAAATTGCCCGGTTATTGTGCTTACCGAAACGATCGTATGACTCCAAACACTACAAGATGTTCCTCTGGTGGTGCTGCGATCATCATCAAGAATGGAACTAAACATCAAGTATTGGTCTCCAAATCTTACGCAGGTATGGAATCGGCGTCCATCATCGTCAATGACTTATCCTTGGTGAAGTGAATTTCGTGGCACCCTACAATTCACCTAAACATACTCTTGACGTTAGCTATCTCGATGAACTCTTCGATGGTGACATTCCAGTTATACTGGCTGGGGACCTTAAAGCCAAACATCCAAGCTGGAAGTTCAGAACACGGAACTGCAATGGCATGATTCTCTACCGGTATATACAAATTAAGGATGACACCATTGCTGCAGGGCCAGTGGAGGACACTTACTATTGTGACCATTCCCCTATAAGTGACGTGTTGGATATCTTACTGATGGAGGGTTTCTTCAAGCCATACAATATCACAATATCTTCACGATTGATGACCTTTAATCTGACCACCAGTCTGTGGCGTTAAACTTTGACAATGTCAACAACAATTTCAGAGAAGAAGTCAAATATCAGCAAGACTGGAAGCTCTTCAAAGAAATTCTCAAGGACCATGACTTCCAACTCGATAGAGCAAATTGTACGGCCGACATCGACCAACGTGTTGAAGACATCACCAGGCGAATAAATAATGCCACTGAAGCTAGTGCCTATCCATTGAAAATAAATCTCCTCATCGAATTGTGCTTACCCCAGGAATTCAACACTTGATCGCAGCAAGAAACAGGACCCGTAGGCTTTGGCAACGTTATCGTGTACCTTGGATAAAAACCAAATATAACAGGTTAGTACGAAGAGTTCAGGAAGAAATAAAAGAGTTACGCGACGCTAGGTGGAATGACAAGCTGAAAAGCTTGTAAGCTCGCGACAATTTCATTTGGAGTATGGTTAGAGCTCTACAGAAGCAGAAGAATGGTACGCTTCCTCCACTTCGCACCCCTCAAGGTGATTACGTCCAAACTAATCAATATAAAGCTCAAATAATTGCAGATTTCGTAGAGATGCAGTTTGTTACTCCTGATAAAAATAATCCCGATAGTCAACTCATGTACCAGCGTGTGGAAGATGGTCTTATCAAACTTAATGAAGTCCCGCAATTTACATCGAAGATTAACACCGAAACTAGCGAGATAGCTACCATCATCAGAAATCTCGAACTAAGGAAGGCTCCAGGAAGAGACAAAGTGTGTAATAACGTCCTAAGGAATCTGCCAAACAACATTATTTATGACATCTCGAATATCATAAGCTATTGCTGGAAGTTTTCCTACCTCCCGACTCCTTGGTAGCAATCTACTGTGTTAAGTATCCTCAAGCAGAGGCAACATCCTGCAATTCCTGCGAGCTACCGACCTATCAGTCTACTCTCGTCGATGTCCAAAGTTTTGGAGAAAACGATCGTCACCAGGTTGAAGGATCACTGTCTCGCCAATGATCTACTTCGGAAAGAGCAGTTCGGCTTTCGTGACGCCCATTCGTGTCAGTTGCAGATATGGAGGCTTGTTGAAGATCTAAGGTACTGTGGCGTGGTTTTTCTTGATGTCAGTATAGCTTTCGTTCATGTGTGGCACGAGAGGCTAATCTACAAGTTCATTAGATTTGATTTTGATGGTGAAATCCTTTCTTAGCGATAGGTTCTATCATGCTAAAGTTGGCGAAAACTTCTCCACTCGCCGCAAGGTAAAGGCCGGTGTCCCACAAGGCTTTGTCCTTAGGCTTGGTTTATTTAATTCTTTTGTACATGGTTTCCCAAAACTAGAAAAATGTAATTTATATTTCTATGCTGATGATATTGCCAACTCACGCACCAGCCATCTCACGTTATCACTCGTCTGCAGAACGCCTTGAAGAAGTTTGAAGGCATGTTTACTGCTGGAAACTGAACCTTAACGTCGGAAAATGCAAAGCTATGTACTTCAACAAAAAGCTTAAGCATTCCCCTTATCCTCTTGTCCTATTCAATAAGGTACTCGAATGGGTCGACAATTACAGGTACCTTGGCGTTATATTCGATTCAAGACTCTCCTGGAACTGTCACGTGACTTAGTTCTGAACAAAGCAAAGAAGGCTAAGTACAGCCTCATAGCTCTCCTGGGGGTCTAGGCTGAGCTCATCGACAAGCAGTCGACTGTCGACAAGTGTCGATGGTCACGTGGTTAATGACGCATTTGTCGATTCGAGCTAGCATGAACACGACTTGTCTACAGTGTCTACAGAGTCTACAGTGTAGACTTGTCTACTTGTCTACTTTTCTAGTGTAGACTTTGACCATCGACAACTGTCTTATTCTTGTCTACAATTCAAGAGCAGTCGGCTAAGCACTTGGCGATCGTTATTTCAGAATTTAGCAACGGATTTCTTATTAAAATCTTTTTTACTTCGTTTCCGGCCTGCAGGCTAAATACACATAGCTCAAGAATACACATTTTCTAAAAATATTAACAGAAACTTGTTTAAAAATATTTACATACATGAAGTACTCTCTTGTGCTACGAAACTTGAACTGTGAAAATAATAATATGGTGTGTCTACAGGTATGTGTTTATGTATGTATTTATGTGTATACATGGATAAATGTGTAAAATTATGTCTAAATGTGTGGAAACTTGTGTATATAAGTGTATATCATCTAGCCATACGTGTGTAAACTTGTGTAAAAATCTGTAATATGCCACTTATCGACGGTTAGATTTTGTCGATATCGACAGCTTGTCGATGAGTTCAGCCTTGACCCCCTGGGTCGGAACAGTGCCCTCAGCATCGCCAATAAGCTGCTACTGTACAAGACGATGATTCGGACCATCCTCCTCTATGGCATGCCTGCGTGGGCAACCATATGTAAATCAAGTGAACTCCAGTCGTTCGAGAATGTTACGCGCAGACTGTGTAAGGGGTCGTGAAATCCATCGTCGAATGGTGCAGGTATACGGTGAGCACTGCATGTCAGTCACAATAGTGAAAGAGTGTAACAAGCGATTCTGTGACGGGACCCCCTACACCATCTTCTGTCAGGAACTGCACAACACCCCACTGCACTGGAAATGAAGTGGCATACAAAGTATAAAAAACCGATGCATTTTCTTGATGTCATCTTCGAAGACATTGGCAAAATTCCCTTCCCGGATTATTGGAAGATGTGTGGATACCACCCCCCTCCCCCTCTCCCAATCTTCTGACAATCGTCAATCTTATTATTTTTTCATAATGTGGAAAACCTCTGGGGTTAGTCAGGCTCTTGCCTATTTCAGTGTATTTCATGTGGAATTTATTCTGGTAGGGTGAGCTTCGTGAAACCACGGCTTTCGTCCCACCTGAAGAAATGTACATTTTACGGTTCGATTGTCGATTTTCATTGAATCTATCCGTGAACCGCGGCGTTTTGTTAAACCTAAATAAAACCTATGGCAGTCGGGGCACGATAACTTATATATTCCGCTTCTTTCGTATCTATTTCGTCTATTGATGGCCGGAGGTTTCTCACAGTTTTGCAATTTTGTTGGTACAGAAAGCGGTATTGGCTCCTCTATTTTCAAATATTTTTCTAATTCTATAATTATCTGGGCCTACGTATGTAAACAAGTTGAATTTACTTTTTTTCCTTTTTTTTATCATCGTTGGCGCTTGGTTTTGTCATAGTTCTATTTCTGGCGTCTACTATTATTTTATTCACTTATATATAGATGTTAGGCAAATCAGATGCTTCAGATCATTGACACCTGATTGGCCACCGCCTCTTATTATGTACGTCCGTATTTTTGTCAATTGCAAATTCTTCACATTGCATTCATAGCGCTGATGATGAAGAAACGCGTCAGCTACACAAGTAAAATTAAGTATTGCTTTATTACAGTCCCTTTGTGTTTATTTATAAATATCAGCAATACAAGGCTCAATAATATGGAAGTATATTCCTCAAAGTTGTTCTGGGTACAACTGTACAAACAGACACGAAAAAGGATCAGGAATCATTTGCCATAAGCATAAATCAAAATACGTAACTGAAATGAAAATACGTAACTCAAAGACGATCGAAACGAAATTGAAATTAATCGAAACTAAATTGAAATTGTTTATAAAATTTAATAAAACAATTCAAATACAAAGTTAACGAAAAGACAAACTTATCACTCCGTGATTGGAGTGTGAAAGAATTATTAATCAGCTACTCTCATGTTTAGCCATGTGTTTTCCATCATCTTCACTCACTTTCGGCCATGACGGTTCTGGGCGGCGGAGCTTCTCAATTTGCTTCAAGTAACAACAATTGCTTCGGAGTCTATCTTTAATATACGTCTTTGTCCCTTACCGAGTCGAAAGAAACTTGTAATGAACCACTATGCGAGGGTTTAATTACTTGAATTTATTTCATGAATATTATGCAATATTTGTTAATAATTTTACTTGAACCTTTTTGTGTGATCAGTAGACAATACTTCTAGTAGTAACAGAATTTCAGATGACCAATGTGTTAACTGCTTTAATCCACTGTCAACTATTAGAACCCAGATATGTAGTGTCACTAGTAATTGACATAACGTGTCAATTAATGATAATTACTGTGTTTAAAAAACGAACAAAAATATACTAATATAATATAGAATGTAGGGTAATAATAAAGGAAACGCATGATGGTTTTAAGTGCAACTTCTTAATTTCCAGTAATTGACGTAGCTGTGTCAATGGACACTTTCTCAGTCGACGTCATTTATTTATTTATTTTTTTATTTATTTATTTACGGATTACACCATTTTTACATAAAGGAAAAGTAGCAGACATTCATAATGAAAGAAAGGTAAAATTATTGAAAATATAGTAAGAATCAGTATACAAGTAATGTGAACCTAAAATTAGCAATGCAGCCTAAAGTTGTATAAAAGTTCTCTTCAGATGTTCTATGGAATCGAAAAAGAAATCGTGATGAGGGGAAACAATATTTCCCACACTATGAAGACGAGGAATAGGGCCATTCATTTCGTATTTGGTAGTAAGCACCTGTCGATAAAACAGTTCAAGGGAGCGTGTACGTGAAGATACTCTAAACTGGCAGCAACTCAAAAGGTCAGAACAGTCGATGTTGGCAGTAAGAATCTTTTTTAGGAAGATCGCGTCATGGACTTGTCTTCTTTTGATCAGGGGAATAAGTCCCAGGAAATCCGCAACGGAGTCAATGGGTACCGAAGCATATTCGAACCCAAGTTTAATTCCTGCAATGCGTATAAGTCGATCCTGAATTTTCTGGAGCCGTTGAGAATGTCCAATCTGATGGGGAGTCCAGGCTACACTGCAGTATTTGAGAATAGGTCTGACTAGTGCCACAAACAATATTCTTAGGGCGTCCACACTGAGTCCATGTCTGGAAGTTCTAATAATAAAACCGAGTGTTCTGGAGGCTTTGCGGCAAATATCGTTGATGTGAGAATCGGGGCTTAGGTTAGAAAACAAGGTTACTCCAAGATCGCGTATAACAGTCTTTCGTGGCAGCAAAGTATTTCCTATGTAGTAATCTGCAATTATGGGACTAGCAGAGCGGAAGAAAGTTACAACTGCACATTTCCCGGCGTTTAGCTTCATTGAATTCTTAGAACACCATTCTACGACCTTCTCTAGACAGTTTTGGATCTTGGTACAATCTGAGATTTTGGATACCGTGCTAAAAATCTTGATGTCATCAGCAAACAATAGGCAACGGACATCGATGCTACTAACAATGTGATTAATAAACACATTGAACAGAAAGGGACCAAGGTGGGAGCCTTGCGGGATGCCTGAATGCATTAAAAACGGGTTTGAAGTAGCGCCGTTAAACTTGACAACGAGACTACGATTGCTTAAATATGATCGGAACCACTTAAGGAGACTGCCACCAAATCCATATGATTTTAACTTGGCTAAGAGGTGTTCATGACTGATGGAATCAAAAGCTTTAGAAAAGTCCACATATATACTATCAACTAGTAAACCCTTAGAGAACGCAGACAAGATGTAATTTTCGTATACCACAAGATTTTTGGCAGTGGATCTTCCAGAAGTAAACCCGTGTTGTCCTTGGGCAAACAGACATTTTGCGGAAAAATTAATACAGTCAAGCACCAAGGATTCGAATACCTTTCCCAATGCAGATTGAATTGCTATTGGTCTATAGTTAGAGACATCTGATGAATCTGAACATTTAGGAATGGGCACCACGTAGCTAGACTTTAATGAATCCGGAAAGATGCCTTCTTCCAATAATCTATTGAAAAAAACAGTCAGTTGGGAGGCATTGAAAAAAACAGTCATCAGCGTGTTAACGCAAGGGACTATGGAATACTGAGGTGAAAACAAACAGCATTCGTTTTGCCAATCTCCACAGTTTCCCATTTTATTTTCTGCCTTTATATTATTAATAATGTACTTAGCAAACACACCAGTTCAAGATGCTTTTATCTTCTATAAATATTTTTTTATTTTAATGAATATTTTTCAAGTACATCGTTTTCTTGTAAAATTTCAGAAAATTCGTCTTATGTATAATTCAGATTTGCTTTCACTGACATGACTGCTGATATTGTTTCAATATTTATTTTAGATTTATCACTGCTCCAAAAATCATTAATGACGGAAAACACCCATTCGACAGTGGATTTTTATGGCCACACAAATTCCAATAATAGTTTTAAATTTACCGAGGGAGCATGTTGTGTTTGAAAATGTTTAAATATTTCCGCCACTGCTTATGTGTCGATTTTGGTTTCCATTTATTAATTTTATATAATCTAAACAATTTATATAAAAACATTTAGCCCTGCACCCTGGGTTTTCCTCTTCTGCTTTGTTGATTTTTTTGAATTAACATCAAAGCAACGAAGCAACTTTTAAACCTTAAAGTGACTTTTCAGAGTTGTTGTAAGCAATTTTAACTTCTGGGCTGAAACTTTGGATCGTGCAATTTCTTCAACAGTTTAATGAAATTTAATTACTTGGCTGTAAACAAAATAAATTGAAATGGTGGAATGGAACATTCGCTCAGGTCTCCCACTTTATTATGGAAATTAAAAAAAAAAATGGAAATTTTTTTGCAACGGAGGGGGGGGGGGGTTTTATTTATTTTTTTTTATTTTTTTTTTCTTTTAAAATCCTTTATAATTCAAAATTGGCTCATCAGAGCTAAACAATTTAGGAATCTAACAGTTTATTTACCATAGTTATTCGATTCTGAGAGAGGAATCCGTTCATGTCGAATTTATTGACTTTGGCTTGATGGAATGTATCAGTTATGTCTTAATTATTAGAAGAAGAAAAAACAAACAATATCTCTAAAAAGGTTTAACGGAATTTGAAAAAAAAATACGTCAATATCAGAGATTAAGAAACCCTCCAAGTATGTTTTAACTTTAATATATTTAAGGAACTTTTTCTTGGTGGGATGGATGGAGGGGAAGGGTTCAGTTCGCTTGTATGAACACTATAGCCATTTTTTCATTTTTTGAAAAAATTATTATCTCCAATTAATATAACCAAAAAAATTATCATAAAAATTCCTTGAAGGCACAGTTTAAGGTACCCTCTAACAGTGCATTAATTTCATTTGGTTCTGTCTTTTTGCCGTTTCAGAAGAGATAGCTGCAAAGAAATTGATCACATACGTAGAGACGGAATTTTTTCCTTTCAAAATTTCAATATTATCTTCTCGAGTTTTTAAGTCGACTTCAGAAAAAAAAATTGCATTGGGGAAACAGAAATTCTTACGTTTTAAATGGTGCACAGAAATATATTTTTAGGTTGGTCACTATAGCTAACAAAAATACGATATGATCAACTATAAGATGAATTAATTTATCCTTATTTACGTCATCTTAATGACAAAAGATCCAAAAGGACTTTTAAAATATTTAAACCAGTGACTTCCAATAGAGAGACATGTCATTTACTTAATTTTCATGTAATACGGACTCTTAGGTGTTTCATTGGATAAGTTCAGATGGCGCTGTAACGACAACGACGACATCATAGTTTCGATTATAAGTTTCGCTAGATGTTCAAAGTTTAGCAACGATCAAATCGACGAGCGAAAACCATCATAGAGCTTGTCAAATTGTTTTACTCTGCATGTCTGATCAGCGATGTGTCTGGAAAATTTTGTGCCCAACAACATGGTGTAAAGCACCATTCGTTCTTTAGATTTTCATTTGATCCTGAGAGATACGTTTATTCACAGTAAATATCTTATTTATAAATTGTTAACTTCCATAGTGCCTAACAACAATCCAACCTTCATTTTTTACAACAAACGAAAAAACACTGATTGCTAAAATCCAATATATTGTTAAAAACCAAAAATATATTGGCATCATAATTTTTTACTATAGTAGCAATCACGGTCTATAGACATTCATGGTCATCGAGCTTCGGCCATTTTCCATTGTTTCGAGAAGCTAAGGAAAACAGATCGCGCCAGGTGCCGTATAGATCGCACCAGGGCCGATCGTGACCTGCGATAGAGGTTTTTCATTGAAACTGAAAATGAAAGTAAAGTTTCTGTCTGTCGATAGGACGGCGCCGCAGGCGTTTTTGGGCCGATTGTAGATACAGCGCCACTTTTCAATAGAGTTCCCGCCCTACCGGGAGCTAGAAACTTTAGCTTCATTTTAACAATGGAGCTTGATGATCATGAATATCTATAGACCGTAGTAGCAATAGAGCTTTTTTAGCACGTGACCATATAATGCACTGTGGGTTTGGATCATTGTTTAGCAGGGAACCATGTTGGATAACAAAAACGCTTTCGCACATTATTTGCTATGGCAAGGTCAGCGTATTATACGAATCTTCCAAACAACAATACTCAACAACAATACTTAACCGATTTCTTGAATTAAATCAATCGGTTGCATTTTGGTCAATATTGCTGTAATTATAAAAGAAAAAATGGTCTAGGAATAGCAATATGGTAGTGTTTTATTGCGAATCTACGCGTTTCGAGGAACTCTCATCATCAGGATTCTGAACAACTACAAAGAAGGCACGTAAAACCACCTGGTCTTATGGATTATGAATCAGCGTGAACTGAGTCAGCACTGATTGGCGGGCTTACAATAGCTGGAGGTAATACACAATTTTGATTGTTGATTGGCTTTTAAATACAATGAAACAGAAATGTTTTAATACATAAATAAACAATTAAATAAAATATAGATTGAAAATAAAAATAAAAACCGGGGCAAAAGACTGGGTTCATACCTTTCTATTGGAGGGAAGATTGGGGCAAATGTCCGTGTTGCAAAATGTCCATTGACATGAAAAATGAAGAAAACTATCCTTTCGCTGGAAAAACTGTCCCTATCTTTGAAGTAAATGTAATGGGCAAATGAGGCATTATCGTGGGATAACGCTTAGTGTTGGATGAATAATATGATTGATTGCGTCCAAGATAGGGTCTTTGTCAAAATTCTTCTGGCTATTCAGTATTTTATTCTTGTCCGTTTTTAGAGATTTTCTGATAGCCAGAGCTTCGTAGGTCAGTATCTTCTTGGGGTCCTTAACTCTTTTTAAAACGTACATACTTTCTTCAATCGATCCAAACCTGTGCTTTTTTGATATCATATGGTCCGCGATCGTCGACTTTCCATCTCGGTTGGTCCATGATCTTCTGTGGTCGGAGAAACGTTCCTTGAAGGACCTCTTAGTGCATCCCACGTAATAGCACCCGCACGGCGGACAAGTTAACTTGTATACACCACAAGTATTATTTATATTCTCGTGTTCAATTGGTGTTCAACATGTGGTGCGGGTGGCCAGGGAAACCATACAGCGGATTGGCTGGGAAACTTTGTGTCATTCCATCCTATTCACCAGATCTTGCTCCAGCAGATTATCACCTTTTCCATTCTCTGGACAACCATCTTCGTGGAAAATCCTACACCAATGATACAAACTGCGAAAGACACTCACGGACTTTTTTGAGTCCAAGACCGGCAAGTTTTACAGCCAGGGGATTGATCAACTGGAGACACGTTGGCAGAAGTTGCTAGATGCCAATGAGGATTCCTTTGGGCACTCGCTGTACCCTACTTTTTGTGTACATTTTGTTTTCCGGAATTAAAAATGGCAAGAACTATTGTGGTTACCTAGTAGAATTTAGTGTAGACTTTTACAATGCTTTTATTAGATCTTTATTCGTATATAATTGCATTATATGGTTCAGGGAAAATAAACACACATTCATTCTACACAGATTGCAGTTAATAAATTCACTAGATATGTAGATTATAAATTCAAATTTGACCATCACATAACTAAGGAATAAATTAGAATACAGTATTATGATACATTTAGTCTACCACGAAATTTTAATACAAGTTTAAAATATTGTATAAAATATTAATAATTGTTTTAACTGTCTTTATTTTATATCGCATTTTAATTTCTCTATTCCTATAAGTTTAAAAAAAGACATTTCTAATACATCGAGTTAACACTGATTACTTCAGTGTTGCATTTTTTAACAGAGCCCAATCGTTTCTTAATAATTATTTTAATGATATCGACGTCGGCGATTGTAATTTTAAATATTTTAAAAATTTCATGGTCAACTCTATTCTCAATAGGAACTAAGTTTTAACTGTATTATTGCTCTTTTTACCTGTAACCATTGCTCGTTTTGGGCATGCCTGTTGAGCAAAGCATCAAGTACATACTGATTGATTGAATAAATTGGTTGATTGATCGATTGATTTGACTTTACAGATTACAATTGTTTACCCTCCGTTCGAGGACCTACCATGTCGGCTTAGTGACCATACAGCCTGATCGGAGTTTTTCTTGTGTTTTCTGCAAATAAATAAATAAATAAATAAATAAATAAATAAAATTACTCATGTGTGCAAGGCCATCTGAGTCACACTGATAACTAATACCATATTTAAAAAGAATAAATATTTACGGTAGTTCATTATAACTAACTACATTATAACTATAATTCCTCATGACCAGGACAATAAAAAAGTAAAATAGTTCAAGAAATTTATTTATTTCCAAAATATGACTATACAGCTGAATGGTTTTTGCATTAAACTTTTGCATGCAATTGTCGAAATATGTAATTCAATTAAATGGAATGAGCAACATGATTTTTTTTATTGATTATTGTTTTAGAGTTGAAATTGCTGACAAAGCTGGTTTATTAGAAACAGCAGCAAATGCCTCTTCATTTTCATCATCAGACAAAAAATCATCAAGATCTAAGGCTTGAAACTATACCACATTTTCTAAAATATCTGCATCAGATAATTTATGAGTTACCATAAGATTATTTATTAATTAAATTATTTATTTATTTAAAATTTTTTAACAATATTAAATATTTTTTAAATAAAAATTTATAAAATTTTATTTTGATGAATAAAATTACAAAAAAACTGCACGTATCATGTATTTTAAAAATTATTCATTAATTTATTAATTTATTCATTTATTAACCCTTTATAAATGAGGTGAAAAACTAAATTTATCTTTTATTTATTTACTAGCAGACCCGGCAATGCTTCGCTGTTGTTAAATATGGGCGCCTTTTAAAAAATCAACTAATGAAGCGCCATCTTCCGACTTTACTACAAACTGTACTAAGCTGAGACGAGGCTTCCGAGATTATACAGGCTGACCCTTATCATGAAAAAAGTGGCGACAATAAAGATGGCGAAAAGAGGCAAAATTATTCGGGTAACCATTGCCATCTCGTCATAAAACCGAAATAGCCGCCATCTTCTAAAGAAATCAGAAACATATTAACTTGAAGTCTAAAAATTATCTCATATAAACGAAATAAACATGTTTAATTCTCGTTCAGGCAAGATTTTAGTGGGTTTAATCAAGCTTTGTGCTTATATTACGTGTAAAAATCTGGAAGATAATGCCTTTTTATTGTCGCTCGTTTAACAATGGTTTTTTCATGATATGGGCGCCCCTCTCAAAGCGGAAATATCCCCGAGAACCTTCCCTCCGAATTTCGTTGCTTTATATTAATAACCCGCGAAGTTGCATCAGAAAATTTTGTGAAGCACCCTCGAAAATCGATTTTTATCAGTTTTCGCACCCTTAAAATTCCAATATCGAATATCGGGGAAACTACTTTTTGGAACGGTAGCTAGAAACCTTCCTGCAAAATTTCGAAAATCTGCGTTTATTGGGAGCAGAACCAAGCGACCGGAGGTGCAATTCCTTTCCGCACCCCTGGGTGGGCAGGGGGTCCGAATTTCGAAAAACCCTACCTTAGCACGCACCTGCGCTATTCATCCTCACCGAGTTACGAGTTGGTGCTTCAGTAGATTTTGCTGTGCGTTGAGTCTAAAATGAGTAGATTTTGCTTCTAAAATGAGTCAGTCAACTGGCTTCTTTATATACTGTATTGGTCACTACGAAAAACCCTTTTAGAAAATAAGATATATTGTATTCCCGCGCGAAAGACTTCCAGGTATTTATGATACTGTTTCTTGGAATAATCGTAAAAGTCTTTATTAAGCAAAGCAAACAACGACGTCACAATTTCTAACTCTAGAAAAAATGCCATTCAGATAAAAAATAAAAGATATACTGCATTCCCGCGTGACAGACTTGCAGTCATTGGTGATGATGCTTCACGGAACAATCGCAAAATTCTTCACTAAACAAAGCAAACGTCACAATTTTTAAAACTGGAAAAAATCCCATTCAGCTCCAAGTAAAATGAATTTTAAAAAATATCTACAATGAAAAAGAAAAAAGGAATATACGAAATCCTTTCTTAGCAAGCACCTAGAAGCCAAGAGAAATATAGTTGATAAATTTCAAGTTTGTAGGCTTCATAGTTCTGGAGATTTCGTGATACATGAGACAGTGGGTGGTATTTGGATTTTATATATATAGATTTATTTATTTATTAAAAACATGGTTACAGTAATTATAATAGTGCCCAACGAGGCCATTATGGCAAAAAACTGAAAAGTTAGGCCAAGTGGACACAATATAAATGATAAAGGAACAAAAAGGGTTAGTATAATAATCATATATATAAAATCAGCGACGGTAGACTATGTCACAACAAAGAAAAAATCTAACAATGGGTTATCTAATAATGGGCGATATCTTAACCAGACATTATCGGTACTAAAAGAATGGAACAACAAGAATCTTATGTCCCTTAATGTACACAAAACCGAGGTTATGTTCTTTACGCAACATAAACAAACGGGAAATTATTTCATCAACGATCTACTCCGAAAACAATTTCCCGATTATACAAGAGGGTGGGTTCGCTTCTAGTAGGTAATAAACAAAAACTACAGAAAACCTTAAAAAAAACCAAACAGATCAGATCAAACGACAATATAGCATAAAAGATTATAATTCTAAACATAAATTATACACAATAATTAATTCAGTCTCCTAATGGTATTTCCTCTCGTTCCTTACCCATTAGTAATATAATGAACTGTGGATGATTGAAATCCAGGTTTTCTGGCTATTTCGTACTGAGAGAAGCTGCTTCCAAATTGTTGACTTGTTCTGTTGCGCATATGATGACCCACTGCCTTGCCTCGACCTATGTTGTCGTGTAATTGACTGGCTACACATTGC
Source organism: Rhysida immarginata (assembly GCA_023313115.1). NCBI lineage: Eukaryota > Metazoa > Arthropoda > Chilopoda > Scolopendromorpha > Scolopendridae > Rhysida > Rhysida immarginata. Next base: position 7,405 of record JAHWFO010004494.1, on the reverse strand, counting down.
AATTGGGTCATTCCACGTCAGTTCAGGCAGGAATCGCAACTGACCTCTCGGATTTTAATGAAATTTGATATATACAATTGCCCTACGGAGTTGGTAATGAATGCCAAATATTAATAATTTTTTTTCATTTTTATGGAAGTTACGGACATTTAAAATTTTCGAATTTGAGTGGGGGCCTTATCTATGATTAATTTTTAATTTAAACGTGGTCAGTCTCCTTTTAATGGGGAAAATCGTAAAATTAATAAAAACAAAAAAAAGAATAATAAATAAAGTCACCAATCTTGAAAAACGATGAAGAAACTTGTGAGATGGAAGAAAACTCAAAAGATGTAGTCTATTGAAGATGTTGTTGATAGCAGAAATAAACCCAGTATATTGAGGATGTAGATGAAGTCATGTGAAGATAATGTTGATAGTGGAAAACGATAATCTTGAAGGAAGTGTTGGTTTTGAAATACAGATGAAATTTTGAAGAGGGTGATCCAAATAATTTGGGATAAAATTTATATAAAATGTTTTCGAGGATATTTCTCATCATCAGTAGGATAAAAGGATGTGATTGGTGACATATAAAAGCTCTTTAACTGTAGATTCTATATGAAATTTTAAAAATTGTATTACGCAGGCGCAAATATTTAAATTTAGTAACAATATTTTATTTATGCTAATTTCTCAAAAGGTTGTATTTTTTTTCGTTAAAAATTATTAATATCTTACACATACTTTCATAAAAACAAAACAAAAAATTCAAAACTGTGTTTTGCTCCGTTTTGAAGATACTAACTTTTAAAGCTCGAGTTACAAGCCACAATCGCATGGCTACTCGAGCTTAAGTTCTTCAGATGAATAAGGTATCCTAAGAAATATACATTTTGTAGTAATATCTGATTGTCTTAAACATTCTACAGCTGTTTTTATTCCTTTCAATGTGAACTCATTAAGTTTTAAAAGAAAATTCAATTAGTGTACAGAAGATACTAGGGTTGATCGTAAAATAATGCCTCCATGGCTTTACCTTTTATATTCGTTAACTGATTTTCAAAATTCTTTTTGCATCTGATACTTACATTTGTCCTCTATATAATGCACTATTCACTTTTCGACATTATCCCATCCCTTTCCACGCATTGCACCAACGTGTGACTACTCGGGTGAACCCGTCGGAGAGAAAGTTCGGGGCTGTTGTCGACACCAGGATTAAATGGCAGCTTTGGACCATCTTCTGCAGCACGATAACGCTCTCCCGTAAACAATCGCCACACACAAGAGGTGTTGCAGAGCCTAAAGTTTAAAGATGAAAAACTGCAGTTCAAAGATGAAAGACTTGCACCTTGCGACTTTCACCACTTCCCAAAGAAGAAAAATCACTTTAAGGGACATTCAATCCCTGATGACGAGATAAAAGAGCAGTTGCACGTCGTGAAACACTCTGCTCAATATGGCTGCTGAGATTTACTGAACTTCAGATTTTTTCCTCCTTCAGGTCAGACAAAGCGTGCGGATTGTTTGCATACACTTTACCGTACTTTGATGTGCTTTGATGTGTGTACCGTACACGTTTCCATGCACTACTGCACACTCAAGTCCTTTCGAATCATCCTGTATAATGAAGCCTGTATCAACTTCAGCTGCCTCTGCAATTCATCTCGTCCTTCAGTGTAACTCAGAAGTGAGGGTATGGTAGGGCATTATTCCCAAGGGCTTCCACTAATTCACTGTGACATTCCATCGCATTTCTCCCTCGGAGAACGGCTATTTTCATGTAAGCGCGCTGCTCAACACGGGTTACTTCCATCTTGCACGACACTCACCAACTGACTGATTTCACAGCCCTCGCTGCACTACTACCAGCTATCACAGAGCCATCTGTTGTTCTGCATACACACTATGCCTCCAGAACTTCCACACGACACATATACCTTTGTGATCCGTTCACATATCTACAAGAAAAAATATAGTTGCCATGACTTATGCCCCAACCCTCGTATCTTCAAAACGGAGCAAAACACATTTTTGAATTTTTTGGTTTGTTTTTATAAGATACTAATAATTTTTTATCGAAAAAAAAATACTCACCGTTTGAGAAATTTGCAGAAATAAATTACTTTTATTAAATTCAAATATTTGCGCATGCGTAATATAATTTTAAAAATTTTATGTAGAATCTACAGTTAAAGAGCTTTCGTATGTCACCAATCACATCTTCCAAAGTAAAATACAACCGAAATTACAGTACTTCATAGATAAGGCCCCCACTCAAATTTCGAAAATTTTAAATGTCCGTAACTTCCATAAAAATGAAAAAAAAAAATAATATTTGGCATTCATTATTAACTCTCTAGGGCAATTGTATATACCAAATTTCATTAAAATCCGACAGCTCAATGCAAAAACTATAAAATTTCTACCTGAATTGACGTGGAATGACCCATTTAGCATTTAAAGAGGGAAAAGTTATGTTTTCAAAAAGTTTCGAGAACAGTCATGTCATTTCTATGACTCCCGGTGTGGTCTTTTCCTTCCGTCCTAACTATTATGATGCATGTTGCCAATGGCAATTTCATTAAAAAAATTATATACGAATCAAAAAAGAGACCGGCATATATAAATTGTACATACACTGAAGAGTCAAATCATTATGACCATCACCACATTGGTGAATGAACTCGTCTAGATCACGTGCAGGGCACGTAATTAAGTGGAAATGTTATTTAACTGCTGCTGGAGAAGGTAAGGAGTCAGTCTTGCACTTAATTTTGCGTGATGGGAAAGATTGCTAACCTAAGCGAATTTGATAGAGGGCAGATTGTAATCGCCCGAAGACTCGGAACAAGTATCCCCGAAACTGCCCGACTGGTAGGTTGTTCACGATCTGACTTTGTTAGTATTTATGCGAAGTGGATAAATGGTGGTGAAACCAGCAGTAGACGCCAAGGTGTTGGACACCCACGTGTCATCAAAGAAAATCGCCCCCAGACAGTGGCTCAGCTGACAAACCAATACAATGCAGGTCCTAGTGCAAGTGTTTTGGAACACTCAGTTCAGCGGACACTGTTGGAAATATAACTGCACACAAATGTCCCACTCCTGTGCCTTTGTTGACCAAGCGTCATTGTCAAATGCGCATACAGTGGGCCCGCGCAACTTAGAGACTGGACCATGGATAAGTGGAAGAAAGTTTTCCTGGTCGGATGAATCACAATTTCTTATTCACCACGTCGATGGTCGCGTCAGGGTACAGTTGCTCCCCCCTATATACAGCAGGCGATACACAGGCGGGTGGTGGCGGTATTATGCTTTGGGGGACGTTCTCATGGGCGGCTCTGGGACCCGTAGTTGTGATAGAACGGACCATGAAAGCTGCGGACAATCTGAACTTCATAGCGAACCAGTTGCACCCTTACATGGCGTCTTTCTTCCCAACTGGAAATGGAATCTTCCAGCAGGACAATGCCCCATATCACGAGGCTCAAATTGTGTTGGGGTGGTTCGAGTAGCATTAAGATGAATTCCAATTAATGTCCTGGTCACCTAACTCGCCGGATCTTATTCGATAGAGCATGTCATGGAGCGGCAGCTCAGAGCTCAAACATCACTATGTCGGAATATCTCGACTTTGCGTGACCACTGCTTAGACATTTGGTACAACCTGTTTCCAGTCATCTACCAAGAACTTGTGGTATTTATGCCAAGGCGAGTTGCAGCTGTTTTGCAAACCAAAGGTGGCGCAACGCGTTATTGAGTATGTGGTCATAATGTTTTTGCTCTTCAGTGTATTTTACTTCAGTCACTTCAAACGCATTTATTATTTTTAATTATGCTATATACCGGGTGGGCAAGAAATAACGTGAGGTGTTCAGAGCTCGCTAGCGGGAATTCTATTAGGCCAAATGCGGTACATTTTGGTGTATATACTTAGTGGAACATGCAGTTTCGATTTCTGCAAAACAAAAATAGTACCAAAAGTCGCCATAGGGGGCGCTTATTTCAAGAAAACAATTTGCATAAGCGCGTTCCGTGTTGAGCAATCATGACAATAAAAGGCAAGGCTGAGGATTTCCCATCATTCACGAACGAACGGCCTGACGATGACGCTTACTCTGCCTGACCGGGCGTTATTAGTCAAGTTGTTTTATCAGAAGAGCGACAATGCAAGTGCTGCCCTTCGTGAATTCCGGCGATTGAAAACCTTACGAAGAGGACCGCTGAGCATAACTAACTTACGGAAAATGATTGAACGATTTGAATCTACCAGAACTCTAGAAATGCAACCAGGCCGGGGAAGCAAACGAATCGGGCAGCAACACGTTGAAGAAGTTGCAACTGCTGTTGTGGTACAGGAGATGACTACTGTACAGGGTACAAGCAGTGCACACGCAATAGCACGCCAAACAGATATCCCATATTCGACGGTAAAGAAAATATTGCATAAGATATTGACATTTTATCCCTATAAACTCACACCTGTTCAACAATTGCTTCCTGGAGTTGAACGTACCCGAACTGACTTTTCGTTGAGATTTTTAGCACGTATGGAAGTGGATGATGCATGGCCATGGCAAATTTTATGGAGTGATGAGACACATTTTTATATGAATGGTGATATCAATACCCACAACTGCCGTATTTGGGCTGCATCAAATCCACAAGTGTGTCTGCCAACTCCTATGCATTCACCGAAACTAACAGTATGGTGCGGCTTTACTGCTTCTTTCATCATCGGCCCGTACTTTTTTGAAGAAATTCGTCCACGTGGACCGGTGACTTGTTCCGTCAATTCTGACAGGTATGCCGATATGCTTGAGAATTTTGTGGTACCACGATTGCAGGAAAAGGGTTGTCTGGATTCTACCATTTTTATGCAGGATGGTGCGCCACCGCACATCGGACGTCAGGTGCAGCAGATCTTGCGAGAACGTTTTTTAGACAACAAAATAATTAGTCGTGCATTTCCCATGGTATGGCCACCGAGGTCGCCTGATCTCAACCCTTGTGTATCAAGCACATGTTCCTGACCTCTCAACCTTTAAGGATCAAATAACGTTACATATCAGACAAATTAATGCAGATATGCTGCGAGCTGCCGTAGAAAATGTCGTGTACCGCATGCAGCTATTGGAACAGCACACTGGTGGTCATATTGAAACACATTTGTACTTAAAAACAAAACATTATTTATTGTTGTTACTAAAGTTGGTTTGTACGGTATTTGTTCATTTGACAATTAGGTATTCATTGTTTTCTTGAAATAAGCGCCCCCTATGACGACTTTTGGTACTATTTTTTTTTTTGCAGGAATCAAAACTGCATGTTCTACTAAGTATATACACCAAAATGTACTGCATTTGGCCTAATAGAATTTCCGCTATTTCTTGCCCACCCGGTACATATACTCAATCATGTTTTTTTTGCTTTTTTCATATTGTCCCAACTTTTTTGGAATTGCATATTGTATTTCTCTTTTTCAATTTATAATACATAAAAATGAATCTTTTTTTCCGTGATTATAAAAAAAATAGTTCTATTGTATTAAACACTCGACAGTGCGGAAGATCGGTGTCAACCAAACCATAAATGCTATCGGTGTTAAAACGGATAATGTTATTAGTTTATTAAACTTAAAACACCTTCTCAAACACGAGTAATAAGTGCATGAATGTTGTGATGTGTTTAACTAGAAGACAGAACATAAATATTTATGTATATCTTTATACATAGTTAGGAAAGAGATGTAATTTTTATTTATAAATGTGTTCTCCACATAATAGATTATTTTGTCTGCAGAGCACATGTTGTAACCACGTAGATAATGATAGCTAGAGCAGAAATAGGGGAAGCGGAATTTATAGATTCCAGCTGTTAAGAAACTAACTGGAAATATTATTCATTTGGCATTTTATAGCGTAAATAATTTTTTAATGAAAATTTTGACCATTGTTTGGTGCTGGAGATTTGTTTACAGTTTACAAATAATGTAAATTGAATGCAAGTTTATGGAATTAGGTGACAGGACGTAGATATATTGTGAAACTTATAATAAAACTGCAAGAAATCATCGAAAATGTTATAGCTGAATACCGTGTTAGAGAATAAAATACCATTAAATAAAAAATCCGGACATCAATAAACAACACATTCGAAATTAAATTAACAATGAAATATTCTATTATACATAAATTTTAGTACATAAAGCGTACAAAATACATTTATATTCTACAATGATGATATGACATTTTCTATATAAAATAAAATTTTAATGTACACATGGAATATATGAATTTATTTAAGTTGATAACAAAAAACAGAATAGCAAAAAACCAAAGTTAAAGGAAGAAAAAAATATATTTCAAAACCCTAGGGATGATTACGAAAACCATAAAGGATTAGAAAAAGGAAAGATTAACAATTAGAGCAATCTCCACAAGAAAGCATATTAAGCAATAAAATGATATATAATTTAATAGTTTTTTTATAAGAAGTATATCACTTAAGATAATATCTGACATTAAAAAAAAGATTAAATGCTAAGATCTTAATTTTCCGTTATTACCAACAATAACCAGTTATTCATTAACACTTTTTATCGAATTTGAAATAAAACTACATATTTATATTCCAAAAATATGGTAACCTATAGATGTTGAGAAATAAATATTGAGACGGGATGTTTTCCCGGTGAGTATTTTTCTGCTTAAAAATGTAATTATCTTGAATTGCACTTTGAATTGAAATTTTAATTTCTTCATTTATAAAGCCAGTTGCAGTACTAAATTATTCCTATCAAAATATCACCTAGTGGTTGCTGAAAAATAATCAGAATTAATCACTGTGTGTGTGCGCTAAATGTGGTCGGTGTCGGTCGTCGTTGATTCATTTTGATTCTCGTGATGCCGTATCAGCAGTTTATCATAAAAACCGTTATTGTGTTTTACCCTCCGCCGTATATAGACATTAGATTGCAACTTCTGTTCACCAGATGACTCATGTGTTTGCAAAAAACTGACAAATAATTAGTTGTGTTCAATTTATATAACCGCTAGCTAAATAAAGCTGCAATAAAAATTTTTGTTGCAATAAAAATAAAAGAAATAAAAATTATTTCTCTTGTTGCAAACATCGCTCGTTAAATAATTTTCTATATTGATAAAATAAATCACAACCCATTAAATTCATTGGTTAAATGGAATATTTTTTTAATTTAATAACATTATGCTAAGTTTTAAGGTAAATGAAACAATGCTTCTGAAGCAATTGCTGAATAAGAAGTGATCGTTTGTAACGACCAAAAATTGGACGTTACGAACAATGAAGAACGATTATTTTATATTGAACTTAGTACAAAATATCCTTGAACGGCTCCTCGCCTTTCCTGGTAGCTGCTCTGCGTTGATTTGAAGAGAAA
>JAHWFO010004493.1:0-10224 GCA_023313115.1 Rhysida immarginata | reverse complement strand
CCCAGGAACTGAATGGACCTCATGATGTAGTGTCTTACTTTCCTATACAAGACTAGCGAATAAACGAGTTCTCAAGATGTTAAGGGGACCCAATTCAAGTTTTGTAGTAATTTTATTCATAAAGAAGTTTTGTTCGCTGGCAAAGTACCAGCGAACATCTGTAACCGTTTAGCAACAAATACGCTGTGCCCTGATGCATGGGTGGGGGGGGGGGGGACCGAAGGTACCCCCAGCAACGAAGATCCGAGCCCAGGCGCGTCAGGAGCGGGTTTTTAATGACTCGTGGGGGGAGGTGGTCGACTAGCCAAAGAATAGGCGTGCAGTGGAAACATGACAACAATATTTAATTTGCAAATTTAATACGAAACAATTACATCAAATAAATGGGGCCCCGATAAACAAAATTGATAATCACAGTAAATAGTGAACAACTCATAACTTCAACACTGTACAAACTAATCCGCAATTATGAAGTAATTACTGAAAAGTCAGCACTAAACAATCAACTTATGGAACCCAATACATGACTCCATGGCATGTCCAGTACACAAAATATGTACCACAACTGCGTTGCGTTGCACAAAGGCACGCTTAGCAAGCTTTCACTTTGGGTACAGGACAGCAAGGAATGCGCCACACTATCCTTTTACTAAATAATTCCCTGTTCAGCGACTTTTTAAAACTGAGTCTCTTGAACAACGGGAGGGGAGGAGAGCAGTAATCCCTGTTAACCGCTTATGCACACACAATATGCTTCCTGCACCCCGCACAAGTGACCTTTGCTTCTTATGCTCTACATTACAAAACGGCAATTGCTAATGACCATGCCCCTCTGTAATAACTTTCATGCATTGGCAACCAATCACCTAACCTAAAATATATTAACAACATATCTTTAAAGGTTACAAAACAAGAAAATAGTCTGTCTAGTTGGCCTAAAAATGACCAGCGCTCGTGCGAACTCAAATAGTTCGTTTCTTTTCGCTCTAGCAGAGCCAACACAAATCACCTGACTTTCGATCGTTCGGGATGATTAGAAGTGCAAAGCGCAAAAACTGGGAAATCGGACCAATTCCATATGACTCTATTCATGTATATCAGTTAATCAGGGAAGGAATAAAAGGGAGAGGTCTCACCAAACACAGGCCACATCCATCGACGATTTTCTCAACTTAATAGAAAGTCCAGTGACGAGAAATAGCGAGCTGCGTTCCATTTTCACTATAGCAGCGCTCGTTGGCGACGTGACTCCATTAATAGCTGTCCTTTCAGCATAAAAGAATCTTCGCAATCACTTTTATCAATAACAAACAGTAGAATAGCGTTTTCTCCTTATCGGTGTTAAATCTTTTACAAAATAACCAAACTCCTGAATATCGAACACAGCGTGTCGGACAAAGAGGAAAACTCCGAGAAGCTTCCCTGCACGACATCGCACACGCTCTCTCGCAACAAAAGAGCAACACTCACTTCTTTATTATTAGGAGTGGAATTCTGGAAAAAAGCTGTAACAACCATGGCCAACAACGCTCAGCATCAGCCGCGATTCTTACCTCTTCTCCCATTATTAAACTTATAAAAGCTATATAACAACAAACACTCATTTCCACAACAAACAAAACAACAGATCGACTTCACTGTACCCTCCATTAAACAACACACTCACACAGCCAATTTCACCTATTTAGTCTAACCACCAAATTTTACAACAGAACGAACCACACATACGCATTTACTACCATACCACAACATCTACACAACAACAGGAATACCACAACTCGCAAAGGAAAAAAAAACAAACACTGACCCAGTCACAATGCGAGCTGTTATACTGTTTACCTGCCTCCTTCTCATCAGTCCCTAAAGTCTCACTATCCTCACCGCAATATGCATTACAAAACCCCGGGCTCACCGGACGACTGCCACTGGCCAGGTGCGTAACATCTGCTTGCTTGCCTTCGGGCATTACACAACTTTGTGTGGGTCGCCTTCCTTTCCAGTGGGCCCATGCCTGTCCTTCGTGCACCCATCTTATATCTCCATATTGCATTCCCTTCACCTGAACCCAACCATCTTCCGCTAGCACCTCAAATGGCCCTACCCAACACATGGCACTCCCACCACCCATAGTGTAGTTTCTGCCAGACAGTCTCAGCATGACTAACTCTGGCTCTCAACCACCACCTCACTAATTGCAGCCCCGCTATTCACACTTGCGTGACTACGGAAGTTTGTGGAGGATTTTTCCGCGCCTTCTATGGTCCCTACTCAAGTTCTTACCCTCAACCTTGTTCTCCTCAACCTTACCCACAGTCACCACCTATGCCTCCTGCATCCCCTGGACTCCTACGCTTCATCCGACCCACTCCCACATTCGTTCCACGGTCCTATATAATCCTCAATCAGGCCTTCTAACCTACGTATGATTTCCCCACAACCGCACACAGATGGAGGGCCTGCACTGGCCACACCTTCCCATAAGGGTCCACACGCGAATTCCCCATTCCCAAACACGGGCTCACAGCGCATAGGTATTTGGGCATATTCATTGTAGTCAACTACTCCCTGTTTTCCTACGTGCTTGGTCCCAGCAAAGCCGTCGACTCCTGAGTTGCCATGGGCGACGCCACGCCCCCAACGTTGGGCATGACACAAATGATTTGTTTCTTTGCGTTCAGCACGACGGTGCATAAACTAAGACAGTCTAACTATACTTTACACAGCTCACTGAACAAAATTTATCTGGTCACTAAACATCGGTAAGCATGCAACGACGCTGGCAGGATAAATGATGTGCGGTAGAAATAGGGACATGTCAATTTAAATTGTTCGTTTCTCCTCTATACGTCTGAGCGGCAAAACGAAATAAAAATCGTCACTCACAGTCATGTCTCTTTTCAAACTGAATTACCGTACACCACAGGACGCTCTGCCATGATGTTTTCAGGTGAAGAGTGTTCCTCCATACCAGCTTTCACTTAAAAAGTCAACAGTATATTCGAGTGCATGCCGCCATTGCTCCCACAGAGAGAAGATGGGCTCGCCAGCAATGAAGAGAACTGTGTGCACGACTAAAAACAACACATACACAAACTTCCACTCTTCAATTGCACAATAATTGCGATGAAATTATTTCCATTACAAATTATAAACATCACAATGTGTGCATAACTGATTTAAGGGCCACATGTATTTTTAGCATTCTTCTTCCGCTACCCTCGTCGCCAGCTGCTCTGCCCGAAAATCAGCCATAAGAATGACCAAGAAAAAAAGAATAACAAAATATTTAAATTCGCACGAACAGAAAAAATTTCAAAAAGACAACGCAACAATTGTTTGCTGGAAGCTGGGAGGAGTTTCTCAGAAAATCTGACAACAATGCCAGCTTCCAACAAACAACAGAGCAAACAACCGATTGCTCAGCATTGTCAGCGTGGCAACAATCAGTCAATGCCAAAAACGATAATAAATAATTAAAACGCAATATTTTAACAATTACGCACAACTAAGAAAACCCCCTTTTAACCCAACACAACACATAAATTTAATTTTTCAATGCACACACGAAACAAAAGACACCTTCAAAACATGCCACCACCAGAAACTCAACACAAACGCACTCGACAAACAACTCCACTCCTCTGCTCACGTAACACGAATAAAAGACAACCCTTTGATTAGTCTAGTCCGTTCCCGCCGGGCACATGCGGCATCCCAAACTGACATGGAATGTCACACTTTCAGGACCTCTTATCTCCTAAACGGTTGGATCAATTGAAAAAACACCAAGAATAAAACATTTCTCGAATATTGTTTACAATCTGAATATACAGTAGAACCTCGTTTTTACGAACTTCAGGGGACCAATGGTATTTATTCGTAAAATCCGAAGTTCGTAAAAAAACAAACCTCCCCCCCCCCTCCAAAAAAACAAAAAAAACACGTAAACTTTTAATAGGCAGTAGTTCTGAATTGTTGTCTGATGCATATTTGAAGTTATAGCATTATTTAAGTAGTTTGAAAATTCAAAAAAAAACGGCAAAAATATCGTCTGGTACATTTTTAGTTGCATACAGATGGTTTTTTAGAGTTTCTAAGGAGCTTTTTATTTGTGAGGATGTTGCTTTGAATGTCGTATTTTCCAATTTCTCGCCATTATCATTTTCTTCTTCGCCGCCATCTTTGATAAGATCGCAAAGTTCGTTTTCGTTTAACGTCGGAGAAGTTAAAACATCCGCATCAATATTAACAAACTCTGAGAATTTATATTGAAAATTCAGCTTACTTTTCAGGATTTCCCACTCTTCAAACCCTTCAAATTCGCTATCATCATCTTCATTTCACTGGACTGCAAGTTCAGTTTCACTTTCGTTCAGCTGCATTACTTATGGCTCCCTCTGTTGGCGACGGCGGAAACTATCCAGTTAATCATCGATCACGACGGCGATAACTTAAGCCAAATGAACAAAATGCAACCAGACGAAAAAAATGCAACCAGGCCGCTCACGCAAAAGTTTTCACTTTTTTTTTTTTTAGTAAAACTTTTTACTACTAATTGCAACTTCGTAAAATCCGAATTTCGTCGTAAAAATACTTCGTAAAACTTAGTTTATTATATGGAAATTAACAGGAGGGGGTCGGGATTTCAGAATTACTTCGTAAAATCCGGAATTTCGTAAAATGCGAGTTCGTAAAAACGAGGTTCTACTGTATCATTAAAAATAGGGGTTCCTATTTAAGATTTCAGAATTACCCCCTTCCCCCAGCACCCCTCACAATTTTCTAACTAATGAATTTCCCCTGCGAAATAATTCACTTTTGATTTTGGACATTTTTTTCGTACAATGCATAGTTTCTGACATATTCTGATGTCTCAAGATAAATGCCTCACTCTGTATGTAATTTTGAGTCAAAAACACATGCTGAGAATTGTCAGTTTTCTCTTCAATGAAAAATGACTGCTTTAAATGACTTGAAAACCAAAACTAGACCGTCGTTGCATTGAACATCACTTGACATAAGTTGGATTTGATCAATAATGATTAATGCACCACGCTTTATAATCTTTTTTTTTTATCTCTATATTTTTAAAGTCAAAAAAAAGAAAAGAAAAGAAACTACAAAGATCATACAATGGAATAAAGCCAAAAACTGTGGACACAACTATAGAAAGAAAAATAACTCCAAAACCACTATTCCACATAATAAATTTTAATGACCCAGATGTACATTTCGGAAACGAAGTTTCCTTCATCTGTCCTTGACTCACTGATGAAGGAAACTTCGTTTCCGAAATGTACATCTGGGTCATTAAAATTTATTATGTGGAATAGTGGTTTTGGAGTTATTTTTCTTTCTACAAAGATCATGTTTTTATTTTTTTCTTTTTATCTTTCATTTAAAAAAATACAAAGTCAGAATAAAGAATTTTTTTTAAATAATGACACTTTTGCAACTGGTTATTAATAAATGATGCAATGATAAAAATTATTTTTCAATTCTATCATATAAGCATGAATGGGGGAGCACCGGAAAATAAAGAGCAATAAAGCTCTGAATAGGGAAAGTAACGACATTCTTTTCCCTATCAATTTGCTGCCAAACTCGCACGCTTATTTGTCTAGAGCTAGTCACATGCAAAAATCCGCCATTATGGACCCATTCGCTTGTCTAAACGCACGTGTGTTTATGTAAGGACTGAACGTTTTTCATTCCGAAATGCTGCAGTGTTGCACTTGTAAATTGCAGTACTAGACTAGAGAAATGTTACAAACTTTTCAGTCTACATTTGGTATAGGAAAGAAGATGGTTTAAAATATGGCTCCATCGAATTGGACGAAAACATTGGAATCCAAATACCGACTATCGACTATGTGAATTAAGTACAGTAGAACCTCCGTACAGCGAAACTCAACGGACCGGCAAAATCATTTCGCTATATAGATATTTCGTTACATGGAGGTGGTGTTAAAATTTGCATAATTTTGATGTATAAATTGCTGATAATTGCATTTATATATGTATATGTAACTTAAATTTATATTTATATATAAAAATTTAGTGTTTTATATTAATTTGAATGCTTCTTAACATTAAGAACAAAGAACTTTTTCGATACTTGACATCGCTACCTATCTAAAGTCATCTAGGCCGCCATTGCTGAAAATTTTGTTTGGATCGCGATTTTTTTTTTCTGAAATAATTAAAATTTGAAAGCAGAACGGGTCGATAATAATATTGTAATGCGTATTTTACGGAAAAATACCGATAGAACGTATCCGTAAGCGTATAAATATATAGCCATAAGCGTAGTGTTTTTTTGTCGGCCTCGGTAAAATTATATTTCACAAAAATGTTTATCGGCTTAAACTTTAAATAAAATAAATTCATAAATTTGAACAAATATTAAAGTTTTTAATATAAAAAATCTTCCGAGTTTCGAAACCTTTTATAGTAGTTCTCGTGCCGATTCTCATAGAAAGTAAATTTTTAACATGCTTACACTTTTAAACTCCTCAGCAGGCCGCCATTATTGCTGTGCAGTGCATCATGGATAGCTTGGTGCGATAATGTTAATCTCGAGAACTCTTCGTAATTTTGCCGATAAAATAAGCCTAATGCCATAGCCGCAGCTGACTAGGCAGAGCTTGTGACGTAAGAACTTGATTTTAACTTCGCTTTGCGATGATTTTAACTTGATGATTTCGTTGGTTGGTTGGTTGTTCGGTCATGCTAAGTGAGGGAACCAAATTTCGTAATAAAGAGCTAAAATATACCTTAAAATTTATTGTCTGGACCGAAAAATCCTTACGTTATAGGGATAATTACGCTATAAAGATTTCGCTATATGGAGATTGAAAAAGCATTAAATCAATAGGATTTTTGCCGGGACCACATAAAAATTTCGTTATACAGAGAATTTCGCTATATCGACGTTTGCTCTATGGAGGTTCTACTGTAATCAGTTCTATTATTGTACATGTAATCTACATTATTTCCTCAAAAAATCTAAGTAAAATACAGTCCAATCTCGTCATTACGTACCTTTTAATATGATATCACTGTTTATTCGTCCCCCCCCCCCCCCCTTGATCCTGTGACGTACAAGGTGAGCTGGTAGTCACGTGTGTCCGGCAGAGAGGGGGTTATATGGAGATTAAAAGGGTCTTATATGTATGTTTAGAGTTTGGCTTTGTGTGTGTTATTGTCAGGTAGTAAGCGGATTCAAGTGCGTTTGGAGCGATTGTTTCATGTGTATTGGTCGTACTGAAAACAGTGATTTAATTCGCAAACGGGATGTTTTTGAGTAAATAAAGTGCTTGTAGAAATGGTTTTGCATGTTTATTTGTTGTTTGTGCGTATCCATATTGTTGCAGCTGTTGTTGTTGTTGTTGTTTATATTGTTGCGAGAAGTGTGTGTTTCGTGTGTGCTCTGTTGGTGGCTGCAATTGTTAGCGTCGTTTTCCTAGAAGATCAACGCAGCCTCCAATAGAGTATTGTTGTGTGAATTTCGGAGAATAAGTGCTTGTGTGTGAATGTTGTTTGTTGCACGTGTTTTTTGAAGTTTTTTTTTTTATGAAAAATTGGCATTCTAACGTCGACTTCTGAGCAATGTGGACATTTGTTGTGTTGAAAAATAACATCCACGTTTTTCGAACACGATGTCCGGGAGTTCGGACTGGAACGGTATGGTTCGATAATTGAATTTAATTATGTTTCGTATAATGAATAAGTATGAGTTTTCTGTTTATTGTTTTGTTGAACTTTTTTGAGATAAACAATTCGCCCAGTTACATTGCGAGGGCTGTTGAAGCGAGCGAGGACTAGGCACAATGGAACCGCTGTGATGACAGATGGTACGGAACAGGAGAGTGATGACTTCGCCCGATGTGAGAATTGCAGAGTGTGACCATATGGCTAACCTGAAGTGGCGTTGCAACATTTAAGCGACAGGAAACCCCGGTGAGTGGTATTGTTTTGATTTGTTTAGCGACTCGAAGAGCTACGAGAGTGGGAATTTATAATGGTCGACCTAGGCGTGGATACGGAACCTCCCACCGGATCTCACGTGAACTAAATAAAAATTTACTCTGCGTCTCTCTTGCTGACTTTGAATAGTCGTGATAAAAAAAACAATTAGATATAAACTCGCCATTAAGAGTATTTTCGAACTCATCCTTCGTCGCCACTGGATGCTACAGCGACCTGTTTGTACTAGGAGAACTTGTATCTAGTTAATACAATTATGCATATGAACGCTCTTGTGTTGAATCTGAGGCAAGTGCTGAAGCAGCGTTAGTGAAGGGGAGCGTTACCCTCGAGACCAGTGTTCGCACCATGAGTTTTAAAAGCACGTGTAGCGAAGGTAAACACTGACGTGCTCTTGGAGCTCACCAGCGGCGTTCATATTTAAAATGCTCAATCTTTCTAAGAAGGGTTCCAGTGCCCCTCTCCGTTTGTTGGTAATTAAAAGAGGCATACTTCGTGAACTGACGCACAACCCAACGGAATACTTGTTTCAGGGGATGCGAGCGTAAGAATTAAGCGTGACGTCACTGTGCGGAGCGCGAGTTTGCCCCCCCCCCCCCTTATTTAGTATCCAGTTGCGTGAAGGCAGTCTGCCTCAGATTCAAGCGTCGGGAATTGAAGTGCACACGATTCCAACCTTGTAATAAATATAGGTTACGGAATATTACATGCTAATATTGATTTAATAGCGCTTGTGGGGCCCCGAGAATATTATCATAAGAATATATGGATTTATGTAATTTAAGGTATTTGAGAAAAGAAAATATTGAATAAAAGTGAACTTAATCAAACGCATAAACCTAAGCTCTCGTAGTCACAATCACTGGCCCCGAACCCTTGATAGCCTCACCCTCCAGTGTTGTTCTTAATATATGCGCACATGTGCATTACCTGGAGGGTGGGACCAGTAATCCGGAATTTCCGGACTATCGAGGCTCGAGAGCTTTAGAGTTCGGTTTTGTGTGGCAGGTTCGTCCTAAGTGAATTGTAACGAATTTTATGTGAGTGGGAGTTATCAGAAGGATTGATTCTTGTGTTTGTCGAGTAGAAGGTGGGCATTTGATTGTAAAGGATAAATATTTTGTTTTTTAGAGCAAATATCATGCCAGGGAACAAAGGGGATGCAGGGGCTGCGGCCGCTCCAGAGCTCGAAGGGTATACTGTCGCAGTTCCTGCATTCACGGGGGAAGATAGTGGAATCACGGTAAAGGCATTTTTGGCCAGTGTTGAGAGTATTGGAGCACAGGTCAAGTGGACATCTGAGGTGAAGGTGATAGTCATAAGGTCAAAGTTAAAGGGGGCAGCGGCCAAGCGCGTCTCAGAACATGAAGTCTTCGACATCGATCATTACGTGCAATTGCGTGCGCGCTTGGAACGCATATTCGGGAAGTTGAAGGTCGTTCAAGATTTCTCCCAGGTGTTGCACGAAACCACACAAGGTGCAAATGAGACTGTATCCTCTTTTGCCGATCGCCTCGAGCTGGCAGTCGAACGGTATTTATTACAGCGTTTCAGCAACAGCTGTGTGTTGGCACACTGGAGAGCGTTAATGATTGCAAGCCCCAAAAGAGGCAGTCGTGCTAGTGATGAAATCGGAGGATTTAGAAAAAAAATACAGGAGGGTGTCGAATGTGGCCGAAACCGGGGAGACTTACCCGGGCGGTGAGGAAGAAATGGCTGGTACACGTCATGGCCCGAAGGAGGCTAAAGGGGGTCCGGTTAGTGGTTTACTGACAAAAACGCAAGGAAGTAATTGCAGTTATGCAGAGGCAATCAAGAGATTGGAGGGGCTAGTTGAGGGCTTATCAAAGGCTGTTGAGAAACTAGCTGTCGGGCAGATGCAAGCAGCGTGACCAGCGGCGGTGCCCAACGCGGGGGACACCCGTGCCGTAGTGCCCCGGGGGATGGGAACGGGAACAGGGTGTTATAGATGCGGACACCCCGGTCATTATGCCAGGGATTGCCCGCAGCCGACACCTCGCCCACGTAGCGTGAATGTTAGTGGCTAACCTGAATGCCCTGTATTGACACAGGCTGGTGATGGGGGAACCTGCACCGCGACAGTGCATCTGCAAGGTCAACCCATTACCATGCTAATAGACACCGGCTCGCAAGTGTCGTTAATAGATGCCGATGCCTACAGTCATCTGGGGGGGCCACCATTACAGCACGCCGAGATGACAATCAAGGGGATAA
>JAHWFO010004492.1:0-22238 GCA_023313115.1 Rhysida immarginata | reverse complement strand
AGCCTTCAGGGCGGAGAATTCTGCAACGGAGAGGCGTGAAACGAACAGTGGTTTCGTCGACTTGAATGGGAACGCCCGTAATGAGTCCTGCCTGTTACCGAAAACGTTAGCAGTTTCGCCTACGATATTTGTGAGTACTTTTACGTTAGTGAGCTGTGGCTATCATGATATAGGCACAGTATTCAAGGACTTTTATCGTCGTGAGCTTAGTGGCTGCACGAGGTTTCGAGGGGCTTGGCCCTGTGGTCTCCGTGCCTACCTAAATTACGGGTACGGTTTCGTATATATGTCATAGTGATTTGCGGAAACCTACCCTTGGTGACAAAATTCCCTTTATTAAGTTAAAATGAAGCAATTATTCCTAAATGTGTCCAGTGCTTTTTATCAATGTTATTTACTATGTTCTGTTTCTTGTAGTGTGACGAACATAATGAAAAAGGCGCCATTTGTGAGGCTATAGGTTATCTTTTGCTTTTAACTGATAAAGACATTTACGGACTGGACATTAAGTTATTTGATATGGACTTTTTCTCATTGTGATAATTTATGCATTTTGCTAATTGCATTCATAAGGACGTATTTTGTGCTTTACCGGACGTGACATTTGAACTTGAAAACTCTATAGCATGTAATATGATATTTTCATTGTGCTAATAAGTGTGTGATTCAATATTTGCTCAAGCAATGAATATTTTATGTTAAGTTTTTGATTACTTTTTGACTGCCCTTTTGCTAATATTTATTTCAAGTTGAAATAGTTTTATTTATGCCATTTGATACATAAGTGCTTGTTTGTCGTTTAATAAGAGGGCTATGCGTAATTGAGATTAAGACTATTTCTTATTATGAAATTCGGTGAGTGTTACCGAGTGGTGTTTTGGATTACCAACGCATTATATTTAGAAGTTGGTAACCGGTGTTATACTTAATTGCTTGGAAGTTAAAGTTATTTATGTGTTATTTGTTTCACACTAAGCTGAATAATTATTATCAACTGTAGACTCTTTTTTTTATGTTATGCCAAATTTAGAAATTGCATATATTGATATTTCCCTTAGAAGTTAAGGTTTACATGTTATCTATTAAATTCATTTTTTTTATTATCCTACCACTGTTTACGTGTAATATTAATTTCCACTGCGTCAGCTACTATTAGCCTGCTCATACACGTTACAGTGGAAGGTGCATGGTAGTATCGCTGGGGAGAGTGCGGACCTGAAAAAAAAAAAATAGATATGGTTCACTTTTCAGCTTTTGTGTTGGTGTGGTCCTGCAATCCCGGCAAGGTGTCTTCAGTGTGTGTTTGGACCACTGCACGTGAATAATTTTTCTGTGACCAGCTAGGTTTTCAACGATATAGTGTGTGTGTTTTACAGTGTGTGCCTTTGGTGGACGATTATTTTACTGCTTAGTGGTGCATCAAGGAGTACAGTGGTTGTTTTTTTTTTTCTTTGAAAAAAAAAAAAAGAAAAAAAAAAAATTTTTTTTTTGTTTTTCTTGAATTCTTCTTGTGTGAAGTGTAGTGTTCTGTGTTGTGGTGGAGTCCCTGATACAGTCATCAGTGAAGGTTTCATAGTGTTGGCTTCAGTGACCGTGTGTGTGAAAGGTGCGACACGAAATCAACTTCAGGATGGAGGAACTCGCAGGGCGACTAGACAATTTGACATTGGCTGTGCGGGAGTTGCGTGTACCGCCGATAAGAGAAGCAGTGCGGAATATGCAATTTCCCACACTCAGCGACAGAGCTCGGGAAGACCCGGAGCAGTTCATCAAACGCTTCGTCACGGTGGCCCAATGTAAACACATCCTGCAGCAGCAGTATATGCAAGTGATACCTGCTTATCTAACCGGGGCCGCAGCGGTGTGGTACGAGGAGTTTGTGACCGCCAACCCCCTAGTGCTATGGGACTTCTTTAAAAGGAAGTTTCTGGACGTTTTTGGAGGCGGGCAAACTCAGTTGACCAGCAGAACAGCACTTCAAAGGCTGCGACTCAAGGGGCAAGACACAGCCGAACATGTCTTTTTTTATGTTATGCCAAATTTAGAAATTGCATATATTGATATTTCCCTTAGAAGTTAAGGTTTACATGTTATCTATTAAATTCATTTTTTTATTATCCTACCACTGTTTACGTGTAATATTAATTTCCACTGCGTCAGCTACTATTAGCCTGCTCATACACGTTACAGTTATCTTTATTTTCAAAAATTCCTGATCTTTTTTCAAAAATTCCACTGAGTCGGACCTTTTTCCATAATGGATTGGTCGTCGATCCCCCGCGGGGCGGGGGGGCCCCCCGGCTACGGGCCTGCTCAACGACAGTTCAGCAAACGTTGCTGCGTATAGGGATCTGCAGCAGACGGCTATTCACCAGCGACAAAGACTGACATTTGCACGCAAGTACCGCAACTGGACAGAAACAGAGTGGCAAAAGATGGCTTTTTCCGATGAATCACGGTTTATGCTCCATCGGACAGATGGGCGATGGCATATATGGCGTCCAGCGTCAGAAAACAACACGTGCCGCAAGGATCCAGGCCGGAGGAGGCAGCGTTATGGTGTGGGGAATGTTTTCATGGCATTCCTAGGTGCACTCATCATTGTGGAGGGCACCATGGATCAATGAAAGTACGCATCTGTCCTTTCGGACCATGTCCACCCCTACATGCAGATTGTGTTTCCTCAGCACGGCGGCGTCTTCCAGCAGGACAATGCGTCGTGCCATATAGCGCGCAGTGTCCGTGCGTGGTTCGAAGAGCACGAAGATGCACTTACGGTACTCCCCGGCCCCCCAAACTCCCCATATTTAAACCCATAAAGCATCTGGGACCATCTCGATCAGGTTGTTCGCGCCATGGATTCTCCACCGCGCAACCTACGACAGCTCGCCACAGAACAGGAGTCGGCATGGCTTCACATCCCTGTCAATACTTTCCAGAACCTTACTGATTCTCTTCCTGTCCGTCTCGCAGCTGCCCGCGCCGCGAAAGGTGGTTATTCTGGCTACTGACAGGTGGTTACATTAATGTGACTGGACTGTGTATTTAGCCAAATATGATAGTTTGTTTTATGTAAACCAGGATATTTGTCTGAAGAACTAGAAAAAGATAAAATTCCAATTCAGTACTTTCTTAAATGAATCCTTCATGCATAAAAAGATTGTCAAACTTCAAAAGTTCCCTTGGCTGTCCGAAGAATCACGTGGTTCCAATGCGACCAAGCACCAGCCCATTTCAGTACACTTGTACGACCTCGTTGTCTTAGACAATACGTTCCATGATCGATTTCGCCGGAAGTCCTTTTGATTTCTTCTTCTGGGGACATATGAAGAATCTGATGTAAGACACTCCTGTGAATTTGGAAGATGGGCAAATTGTGGCTACAAGTGACCCTGTAAGAGACACTGCAGGAATTTTTGGCCGTGTCAGAAATTCAATGACAAGACGCTGTGAGATATGCATTGCTGCTCATAGTCAACAGTTTGAACACCTTTTGTAATTTTACGAATATTAAGTATTTGGTTATTATAAGGGTTATGACCATCAGTATCAAATTTTCTAATTTCTCCGTTTTCTGGAAATACGTATATTAACGAGAGAGAAATAATATTATGAGGACGTCTTAGACAGCCGTTGTATGTATGATCTTTAGCAATTTTTTATGTATCAAAAATTTTGCGACCCCCAGTTTATTGGCAAAACATATTCAAATTAATGTCCTCTACTACCCCTCAACGTTTGTACACAGAGTTTATAAACACCTTGTACATACGAATGGTTCCTGTAGCATTTGTAAGTAATTGAGCTTTATGCGATAAGCACACTTAGGGACGAACCTCACATGTGCCAGTAATTGATACAACGGGTGTTTTTGGTTATGATTTGAATGAATCATATTTGGTTATGATTTAATTATGAATTGGTTATGAATTTGGTTATGAATGCCTTTGAAGCATTTCGGTTTCATCATTATTCAAGTCATGCAGTCTTTCCTTTAATTTTCCTGTCAGTTTTGTAAATACAAAGACTTATTTGGAATTCTGGACAACTTATAATCTCATTGATAGAATCAAATTTATTAATCTAATAATGTTTTCGAAATATTCGATCACTTTTCAAATGCACTTCTTATGAAGGCGTAGGTAAAATCTCATTTCTTGGGTTATTATACAGGGTGAGTCAAAAGTTCCCGAACTCAAATTTAAAAAATGTTTGCTGCAAAACCATAAAGAATATCCGAGTATTGCTTCTTGTGGTTGTTGTATGCGACCTAGGGAACGCGCTCTACAACGTGAAAGTACCACGTGACATGATGCTTACGCGCGCGAGAGGTGACGTTGTCAGTCATGGTTCTCACGCAGAGATTTGCTTTGTTAGAAGCTTATTTTGTAGAAAAATCGTACAAACATTGCATTCAGCGCTTTCAAAGGAAGTTTCCTGATGGTCCTATACTAAGGAAAACAACTGTGCATGATCTTGTAAACCGGTTTCGCTAAACAAGCTGTAAGTGGCTGACGGGCCGTTAAGTTCAACTTCATGCAGTAACATTCTTGCGCGTAAAACTCTTGCGCATAAAATTTTTGCGTGTAAAACTCTTGCGCGTAAAATTTTTGCGTGTAAAACTCTTGCGCTTAAAATCTTAAACCATTTGCAGTAAACAATGTGCTTTTCCGAATCCAAAGAACGAAGTTCTTGCACTACCCGACTTTTGTACGGCCGTAGCTTTAGATGTTTAGTAGCCCTCTGGCAGGCTCAATACGATCCGACGGAGAGCGCTGGAGGGAAACTTGAATTTTCTTCTGAAGCGTAGTCGTTACTACGGACCGTCGGGCACTTTTAGGGTTATCATACATACTGCCTGCTCATGAAACCGGTATACAAGATCATACACAGTTCTTTTCCCTGACATAGGAGCATCAGGAAACTTTATTTGAAGGCTCTGTATGCAACATTGGTACGACTTTTCTGCAAAATAAACTTCTAACAAAGCAACTTTCTATTCTTGCGTGAGAACCATGATTGAAAAAACGCTATTCTCTCGCGCGCGCGCAAGCATCGTGTCACATGGTACTCTCACGTTGTGGAACGTGTTCCCAAGGTCACATACAACAACCACAAGAAACAATACTCGGATATCTTTTATGGTTTTGCAGCAAACATTTTTTAAACTTTGAGTTCGAAGACTTTTGACTCACCCTGTATTTTCCATGTCAACGCCAGATAACAAACTGCTTAGTATTTTTATTGACTTTCTGTGTATAAATTATTTATAATCTTCTCATTTCCATGAAAATTTAAACAGTTAAACAATTCAAGCTTCTGGCAACTTATAAACTTAAAAATCAAAAGACGCTCTTTCAGTCAACTTCCCAGAAAATCCTCTCTAAAGTTGAATAATGCTATTTCCACTAGCTGTCAGATGAATACCAGCTATTTATTCATTTAAATGCAATTTGAGTGAATAACCAAGGTTCTGAAAATATTTGTGAGTTTGATTCAATTATAAATAACAAGAAATTAATCGTTTAAAGCATGGTTTTCTCTTTAACGAGACAAGAAGCACTTTACATAGGTATTTGCACGCTGGGGGTTCTATCGTGATCACGACAGTGAAAAATTGTGGAACGAGAGATCCCGTTGTCCCCAGAGGAAAATCCCTTGTCTTGTTTTCTGTTTCTACATTTTTCTGCTCTAAGCTTTTGTTTTCTATCTTGCTGATGATGAAGTCTAATTTTTAATTGCGCAAGTTGGTTTTCTCTTAGCCTCGTTAGGAACGAATGTTGTTTTAAACAATTTTTATTTTCTCCATAGCGTCTTCGTGCACTTTCATCAATTGAAAATATAAAGAAAGCTCTATAACTGCAGTGAACTAAATTTACTTTGTCACCTGGAGCAAACTTCATGTATTAATTGGGGCTGTGGTATTTTTCTCGTATAAGGTCGGGCATAAAAACAAATGGAAAATATATAGTTACATGGACCTAAACTTTAACGTATGAACGTAAGAGCATTAAATTTTACATGCCTAAAATTGTCCATAAGGTAAAAGTTCTAGATAATTATGAATAATAATAATAATCTTCATATTTTTTACATTAAAATGTTTGCTATTAAATGAGGAATCAAGTTATCGTAATTGGTGCTGTGTTGTCTGTTCGTCTGTTCATAAATTCTCTATTGTTTGAGTGTTATTACAGTATTACCTGTAGCTGGATCAATATCGGTGCAAAAATAATAGAGTAAAATAGGACCACTTTCTGCTTAAATCGTGTGGAACTAAGATGAGTAGAAGTAATTTGAAATAATGACAAAAGAGAGTCACGAAATGTCGCTAGCATTTGATCAAGCCTTTACTTACGCATTAATAGTGAATATTTTTTACAGTCGTTGGAAATCGCACAACATGCTTAATTTGAAAGAAAGAAATGATCTAATCACTTAATAACTAAATTCTGTAGTTTGAGCAACAACTAAACTGATTTTAAATCCACACAAGATGGTCGATAGAAAAAAAAATCGACTGAAGGAAAATTCGCAATTTTCAATTTTGCCAGATTTAGATTTCATATTCATGTTTCTTAGAGATTTGATTATTTCAGGCATAGTCGCCAAAGGGACCTAATGACAAGTTTAAAATAATGAGTTTTGTTGTGCGAGTAAGAGATGGCGCATGTGCCGGCGGCCGTTACAGTGCTGCTTAAATCTTTGGCTTCATTAATAATAGTTGAATTGATAAAATTTAATAATGAATTTAGAAGTTTATTATAATTAAACCAAAAATAATTAATGTAAATACGGAAAAGTTTCAATATTTTCGGTATTTCATTATTAAATTTAAATTAATTAAACATTTCATTTTAGAATAAATAATGAATATTAAATATGACTAGGGGTCGCTAGGGGTCGCATGAAGGAACGGACGTGTTGTTTCTGCGCTCCGGTACCTTGTTTGCGAGTGGAACTTTTCTTTATTTTTTTTTTTTGGTTTAGCGAAGCTTTTGGAGAAGATAGGAGGTTAATTTATTTGAATGGTTGGTTAGGTATTTCTAGAAAGGATGACAGATAAGTAAATCTGGTTTCGTTTTTATTACTGTAACTGATACTTTGACTATGAAAAAATTACTTACTAGTTTTTAGGCCTAACGATAATGGAGTACGGAATGTTATTTTACTAAGGTTGCTATCTGATAGAACCGTATTGATAGACTGAAGCCGAAATAATTATTTGTTCTATCTTGTTTAATTTTAATGGCGGCTTCTAATTGTTATAGATGTAAAAAATATGTTAAAGTAGAAGAGAGAATTGCCTGTGTTGGATCTTGTCGGAGAGTTAGCCATCGCTCCTGTCTCGATAATGGAGATTCAGATTTAACTTTTCCTGATAATCTGAGTTATTGTGGCAATTGCCATATTTCTATTTCATTGGATAATACAGTGTTAGTACACGAGGCAGTAAATGAAGATAATAATCAGGATAATTTATTAAATAATACTGAAGATATTTTAGGAAAATTGAATCAGTCCCTCGATGATAAACTTAGACCGATTTTACAATATATTCCAATTTTGGATAAATTAGTAAAAGAAATGAAAGAAGCGGCTAATAAAATTAATGATCTTACTGAAAGAATGAAATCATTGGAATTGCAAGAGGTTTCCTGGGAAACTGAAATCTCTTCACTACATAAGAATGTTAGTTGTTTGGAGAAACGTTGTACTGAAGCTGAACAGTATTCTTTTAATTATAATCTGATGTTTAGAAATATACCTGAATCCTCTCAAGAAAATTGTATAGAATTGGCTGCTGAATTTCTAAAAGTAATCTTTCCTACATTCACGGCTGGAGATCTGAATGGAGCACATAGAATAGGGAAAGATAAAGGTCGTGATTCTCCGAGACCCTTGCTTGTTAAATTTGTAAAAAAAGAATTAATCAATCTTCTGTTTAAAGATAAAAGGAAACATATTGAGACTTTATCGCATTGGTTATCAATAAAATTTGATAAAAACCAGAAAATGTTTTTTCATGAGCACCTCTGTCCAGCCAGATTGGAATTGTTTTATAAAGGTAGAATCTACATAAGACGTGAGCCTTCTACCCAAGCTAAGGAGATTACTTCTTTCGAGGATTTAAATCAATTAATTAAATGTTAGTTAGTCATTCACCTGAGGTTGGAGGTTTGCGTCCAGTAGATCATTTCCAGCTTGTTTTTGTTAATATACGTGGAGTCCTCTCAAATATGGATTGGTTTTTGACCCAATTGAACTCGAGCTCTTTTTCCAGAAATTATCTGTTTAGTAGAAACTTGGCTTTCACCCCTAATAATGCCTCCCCCACTAAAAGGTTATCAAGGGGGTGGCCGTGGCCTGGTTGTCTCGTCGGTTGGCTTGCCAATCGATGGGGTTCAGCAACTTCAGGCGCGGCCAGCTGCTGGCTGGGTGACGGCCAGGGCTTGAGGGCCACTGCTGGCGGGACAGCTGTTTGGGGCACGGCTGTTGGAGGACTTTAGTCTGACCTATTTGCCAAGTGACCATAGCTGGTTTTCCAGCAGTTGGTACAGCCACTGGTTTGTTTGTCCGCCAGCGGCTCTTCCATCATGAAACCCCCCGTGCTTCGGAGGGCACGTTAAGCCGTCGGTCCCGGCTGCTACTGTCATCTCGTAGCAGTCGATATTTACCGGGATGGCGCAAAACTCCCTCGTACCTGTACTAGATACTAAAAGGTTATCAAGGATTCTCTGTTTGTCGTCAAGACCGAAAAGGAGGGGGTATTATATGTTATATAAAGGATTCTATTCAAGCTTTGGAAGTGTCTGAAGCTACCTTTTGTGAAGAAGATTTGGAGTTATTGACTTTAGTTCTAAATTCCAAATTCACATCATTTGTTCTTTACCATCCACCATCCGGTAATGTACAGAATGCCTTTTTAAAAATGGAATTGATTTTGGAAAAATTTACAATCCCACCATTTAAGAATAATATTATCTGTGGAGATTTTAATTTAAATCTTCTTTCCCCTGCATCATCTAATGATTTATTATTCTTTACCCTTCTTAGCTCATTTGGTTTTGAATCGGAAGATGTTGGTCCGACCAGGATTGATCCAGTTTATGGAACTTTTTCTGTTTTGGATTATATTTGGGTTAGAGGTCTGTCATTTAGACTTTCTAAAGGAGATGTTATTATCTCGGATCATTTCCCCCTTTTTCTTAAACGCTTCTATGTTTTCTCAAAACCCTAACCAAGAGCTGCGTAAGCAAAATCTTATATCCCCTAATCGATTAATGATGTTAGAAACTTTTTTTGCTTTAACAGATTGGCAAAGTGTTTTTCAAAATATTGATACAGTAAATGAAGGGTGCTTGAGATTTATTCATATTCGAATGGGTTTAAACAGATACTCTCCAACTGTATGTAACTCTTCTGCTGGTTATAAATGTATTAGGAACCCTTGGTTAACTAATCAACTATTGCGGCAAATAAAGAAGAAAGATAAATTATTTAAAATCTATATTGCTACAAAAAAGGATAGTGATTATGATAGATACAAAAAAGCTCGGAATGCTTTAAAGACCAGTATATCACGTCGAAAATACCAATACTTCAGTAATTTGTTTTGGTCCTTGAAAGATAATAAAAAGGAAACCTGGAAGGTGATTAGGAACTCAATTACGGTCTCTAAATTTTCGAAGATCTCTCCTTTTTCAGGATCAGAGAAGGTCTCAAAGGTACAGTTGGAAGAATTTTTACACACACTATTACCACAAGTGGCTTACCCAGTGGACCCAAGTAGGATTGTTCATGATGATTATGTTGTCCCTAGTTTTTTTGGTAATCCTTGCTCTCCATCTGAAGTTATAGGTTGTTTGAAAAAATATAGTTCAAGCTCTTCCATTGCAGATCCGTTGGGACCCCCCCCCCCCCCGATTATGTGGTTATACTGTCGGAATTCATTAAGTGAACCTATTTCATGGCTTTTCAATCTTTCAATTTCCACAGGAACATATCCAGAGATCTTAAAATCTATCTGCATTTATTAATCCTCTCTATAAAGGAAAGGGTCTTACTAATTCTTTTGCAAATTACAGACCAATTTCAGTGCTATCGGTCTTTGCTAAAGTTTTTGATGGTCTGTTTTCAAGGAGACTAGCCAATTACCTGGAAAAATTTAGTTTAAGCCCTAACCAACATGGCTTCCGAGCTAAACGTGGGGTAGATACTGCTATTGAAGCCCTATTAAATGAGACAGTTAATTCCCAATTAAAAAATTTCTTCTCAACTGTTTTCTTTTTGGATTTTAAGAAGGCGTTTGACTCTGTTACAAAAAGTATTTTAGTTAAAAAGTTGATTCATCAATTTGGTATTCGAGGCGTGCCCCTGAATTGGATTTCATCGTTTTTGAGTGACCGAAGGTATACTTTATTTAATCATAATTTAGATTCGACGAGTTTGGTTTCTAACCAAGGTCTCCCTCAAGGATCATCTCTTTCGCCAATTTTATTCTCTATGTTTATTAATGATTTTTGTAAGGTCATTTCGTGTAAAAGTTTTTTATATGCTGATGATATAGCTATTTTTATAAATGATATTTCTACCTTAGATTTATTGGAGAAAATGAGACTTGTTCTCCAACAGGTTGCGTCTTGGTCACAAATAAATGGAATTATGTTGAATATAGAAAAATCTAAATGGCTTCAATTTATACAGAGGAATATGATTGGCATTTTAGATCCGTTTGCAGTTAAATATGGCGATGTTTCTTTGGAAAAAGTTGAATATTTTAAATATTTGGGGTTGTGGATCTCAGCGGATCTGGGATGGTCGAAACATATCCAGGAACTGGCTAAATGTTTGTCTCAACGGATTGGGATTCTATATCTAGTAAAATTTTTCCCCAGAGATATTCTGGTTTTGTTGTATTTTGCTTTAATACACTCTATGTTGTGCTTTGGAATTATCTTTTGGGGACGAGGTAATATCACAGATTTGAATTTATTGCAGAGGTTGCAACGTAGAGCACTGAAAACGATTTTCCATCTTTCCAGTTCATCCGTTTATTTGGACATGATGAAGAATTATAAGATTCTCCCAATTATGGAAATTGTTATTAAACAAATTGCCCTTTATTTTTTTAAATCTAAACATAAACTGTTTTGCTGATTTCATACATTTTTCTTCTTCTTATCTCACACGCAATAAACACTTACCTATAATACCTTTAGTTACAAAAAACTATGCGAGAACGCAAGTCAGATATACGAGACTAAAAGTTTGGTCATTTATTCCTCCGGAAATTTTGAATACTACTTCTGTTTTCTCGTTGAAAAAACGTTTAGTAATGTGGCTTATCTCGTTTACCCCTAGCGACCTCTCTTCTTGTTTTTTTTAATTTGTTTTTGTTTGTGTTTGACCCTTTGTTTGGTTTTCTTTTTTGTTTCTTTATTTAATTTCCTTATTTTATGTTATAATTTTTGTGGGTATTTTTTTTATTTTTTATATTATAATATTTGTTATGGTGGGGGGCGCCTACCTGACAGGTTCTCACCTTTAGGCCAGATGAAAATTGAATATTTTGAACAAATGTTGAAATGATTTTAATTTTCACCTATATTTATGTTCTTTATGAACAATTAACCTCCTTATTCATTACTATCTAGTCAAACAATACACAAATAAAATTGCGCTGTTTCAAAGTTATAAGACCGCCAAACTGATTTTCTTTTTGCGAATAGAATCTGCCCACATACTTTAAATTTGCATATTATTAGGACCGATAGGTACTTAAGTTTACAAAATGTGCGTCCGCCCGTCCGTCTGTCTGTGTGTCTGTTGGTGCTCCAGCGTTTGAACGCTTCCAAATTTTCGACTTCGGTTTTCGCCATTTGACAACTTAGGGAGAACGAAAGACCGAGTTCGTTGGTGGAAAAAAAATCGGTGAACTACTTCCGGTTCAAAAGGTCACAAATAATAGGGGACCACGTTTTTCACTATACAATACCATGTATAAAGGGCCTGTGCACTGCCAATTGCTGTTCTCTCTTTCGCATTCCATAGCTAAAGCCTGTTTCACATAGAGCTTTGCGGAGCGGAAAACACGCGGATGCGTAATGCGCGGGCAAAATCGGACCTTTTCCGCAAAACTGAGGCGTTTCATGTTCACGCGCAAACTTTGCAGATCCGCTCCGCGAAAGTTGCGGAGCGGATTTTTCAGTTCAAGGAGGTCTGGAAATCTTGCGGAATCCGCTTTGCCTCAGCCAATCAGGAAGCAGGTGAAGCGCAAAGCATGCAGGGAGAACCTAAAGAGGGAGAGATAAGAATTACAGTGTACTACGCAGCCAGGGTTGCCAGGTTAGGCGATTAATCGCAAATTGGGCTACTTTTTTGTTCAAATTGCGACTAAAATTTCAAATTTGCGATTGCGACTGAATTGGGCTACTAAAATTTCAAATTTGCGTTTTTTGTGCGATTTTTTTGTGCGAATTTTGTGACGATTTTTGGGCGAAATTATTGTCCAATAACAAAAAAAGGCTGGTTGTAGACAATTATTAAAACGAGGACGAGACGAGAAGACCAATAGAAGACCAGAGTCGTGATTAGGTCATATCATTGTTCTTTTACTGGATACACCAGCCAATCTGTTTTCGAAATTTGGCGCTGGCCTCCCATTGGTGCTTTATTCACAATTGAGTATATATAAGCTGATAAAAAAGGTTCAGGTTAAACCTGAACGTAGATAAATGCAAAGCCATGTTCGTTATCAAAAAACTTAGAAAACCCCCGAAGCCAATCTTCCTATATGGCAAGGAGTTCGAGTGGGTAAAGAACTATAAATACCTCGGAGTTGTGATAGATGTCAAGCTAAATTGGGGCAACTATCTCTCTTATGCTATCAACAAGGCCAAGAAGGCGAAGTTTAGTCTGGTTGCCCTTCTGAGACGAAACAGTTCGCTTGGAGTGGACAGCAAGCTTTTGCTATATAAAATGGTAATCCGAACCATTCTTCTGTATGGTATGCCTGCCTGGGCTACAACCTGCAAATCCAGATGGAAGGACCTACAAACATTCCAAAACGTCACCCTGAGGACCATTGCCCAACTCGACAGGAGAATAGCAACTAATACTTCCATTGCTGAATATTTCGGTATACCTACCATTGGAAACCACGTCAAAGAGTCGCTGAAGAAGCTGCTTCCGAAGATGAAGGACCATCCCAATCCTCTGGTTGCAGGTATTCTTGAGCATCCGCTCACCTTTAGAAGCCTCCTTAGACATCGTAGGCCTCGTCACATCCTGGATGTCAACTTCGATGACATCCAAAAGGCCATCTTCCCGCCCTACTGGATCACCTAGCTCTTCCACATCCTATCGTCAATCAACAATCAACTTTATCGTCCTGTTAGGAAAGACTCCTCCGTATCCTCTGGATGACTTAACCAGGTTCATCTGGCTTCTTTCCTAATTCAGCGTATTTCTTTTGGCTATAATACTGGATGAGTATGGCAGTGGAAGCATAGCTTCCGGACCGCTCGTTTTGTTTTTCTTCCCTGCGCTGTTCGATTGTCGATTGTTGTCGATTGTCGGTGCAGCAACATCAGTAGTCGATCGACAACCAGTAGCCTAAATATTTTAGAAGACTTCACAATTGTAAGTAGACTTCACAGTTTTTAGGTTTATCTTCTCTCTTTGTTTTTCATTTCGATAGCTTAAAAGCTAGCACGTAATTATTTTTTATTTAATTTTATAATGCGAATGGAGTGGAATAGAAGTGGTTATTTTATTCAAATATTGTTGGTTGTTCCTCCAGTATAATGGGCAAATGGGCGAAATATAAAAAAAATTACCAAAAACCATGGGAAAAAGAAAAGGACTTTATAGGATGGCTAGAAGAATGTTCAGGTAAGTTGCATAAAAGCTTTCTTTTCCTGTTACCTTATGCACTATGCTGAATTAAAAACCAAACTTGTTTTTAATGATTCAGATGATCCTTCGTATGCGTACTGTAAAGTATGCAAAAAACGTCTAAGGGCCCACCAAAACAAACGTTTCAAATTTTGAGTCAATTTTTTTTTGCCATTAAACAAAGTAGATTTAGGATTTGAATTTTTGCAAGAGCTGCATAAATGTGGAAAAGGTGTTAATAAGGATGTTTTAAAGGAGATATGTTTCAACTTTTTACGATCATTGTGTGCAGAAATTCTACAACGATTTCATAGTAATTTTGTGATGTATGACAAGATAAAAAATCTTACTCCTGCACTCATTCTCAGTCAATGCAGAAAACCATTTTGTGAATTGCCACTAAAATGATCAACATGGAAGGTTTTGAAATTAACATGATTGAATATCAATGGCAGTCAATAATTACTAAAGATTGGACCTTATATTTTAGTGAATATGTGCCAAGTGACTGTCAGCAGTTTTGGACTGAATTGTACTATTTCAAAAATGATGGAAATGAGTATGCATTTCGAGAAATTGCAACATTTGGACTAAGAGTTCTCACTCTTCCTATCAACAATGCATCCGTCGAAAGAGTCTTTTCCATCATGAATAATGTCAAAACTTCTCTCCGAAACAGAATGATTGTTAGACGCAATCATTAGAATAAGAACACAACTTCAAAGTAAAAACAATTGTTGCAATTCTTTCATTCCAACTAATGAAATGTTAATAAGATTTAACAATTCAATTTATAGCGATGTCTTTTAATCTTTGATTTTGATTTGTATTTTTTTGTAGAATTTTTGAAGAATAAAACTTTGTAATTTACGAATATTTTTATTGTATGGTTTATTTGTATTTTGATAATGTTCAGTAATGGTTGGAAGCCTACATCATGGCCATAATGTAGATATGCGGAGTTCCCACATTCTGGAAAGTCAGGGAAAAAGGGCTATTTTCATGCATTGGGCGTTGTGGGCTACTAAAGTTCCCCAATTGGGCGACAGAATAGTGCTTGAACTTGGCAACCCTGTACACAGCAATGGCCAGCAGTTGTGCGTTTAATGAAAAACTTATTTCTTTAGTTTCTGAACGAATTTCAATTTGGAATACCAAATAAAGGAACATTTTTCTATTTCCAAGTGACATCGATGAGATCAGCCCCTTCACGTTTTAAGCCTATTTCACATAAAGCTTGTTTCAGCCTCGTCATGCTTTGAATTTATTATTGTTTTTAATCATTAAATAAGTGTAACATTTAATAAATAAGCAAATGATTTATCATATTATAGAATTTATATTTTCGGAAAGTTTTGCATGAAAACACATCATGAAAATCTCGTGGCGGTGTATGTGCGGCCAGGCCGACATTAATGACCGAGAGCCCGCCCGTAGCTGATGTTCATCGTCGCGGGGCTTTCATGATTTTTTTCCCGCATAAATTTCGTAAAATATAATTACTATAATATGGTAAATTATTTATAGTAAAACTCCAGCTATCCTCTCCCTAACTGCGATTGGTCGAAGTCTAATCACAACGTGACATAGTGTGCGAGAAGTTGCGAGATCTGCTCTGAGCGCGCAACCTTATTATTCTAATAACCTTG
Organism: Rhysida immarginata; assembly: GCA_023313115.1. Classification (NCBI taxonomy): domain Eukaryota; kingdom Metazoa; phylum Arthropoda; class Chilopoda; order Scolopendromorpha; family Scolopendridae; genus Rhysida; species Rhysida immarginata. Next base: position 6,690 of record JAHWFO010004492.1, on the reverse strand, counting down.
GGGCTTTTCAAATGGCCACATACAATTAGAAATGTAAGAATATAGAACTCCATCCCATTTTCTAATACTGTTTGAGAAAATCAGTTTTTCAAAAAATAGATGAATTCTGAGCTCTTGCCACTTTCCTATACATGCCTCAGGGGGAATTAATTTTATTGAAAGCATTTAATGGAAGCCAACCACAAATAGAAAGGGAGGGGGGGCACTAATGATTTGAAGCCACTTTTTTGGTGAAAATTCACAAATAGAACCTCACTAAAATTTTATAAATCTATTTAAATAAATAATTGGTGCTAACAATAGTAAATTTTTGTTTAATGTTTTGAAGTTAAAGCATTTGTCATTTAAACTGGCTGAAATAGTTTATATTAAGTGGTGATTGTTAAATAAAATATGTCAATTTAATAAAATATATTTGATAACCTGAAATTTTGTTCGTATTTTTCCATAAATTTTACTTACGATCAAATAAATAAAGAAAACTGCTTACAAGAGAATGTTAATCACTTTTAATTAAATTTTACAATATTTGAAACCACAATATACTTGTGACGGAAAATTTTTACGAATTACTGTCACAACGCAACTGGGAAGAACTTTTCTTTTATTTCTTCCCATGCGGACCCAAATCCAATGAACAAATTGCCTGTAACCTGTATATCTGTATTGCCTGAAATAAAAGGGGGAGAAAAAATAAATGACCTACGCCGAGTGCTTTTACAGAAATGAAATAAGCTTTAAAAATGTTTTAGAATATTTTTTAAGACTGGGATTAATTAAAATAATCCAAATAGATGGATCCTTATAAATAAACAAAAAGCTTTTCCTCAAAGCAGGCTCGACACACTTCAACCACTTGCCGGAATTTATTACGAATCATCTATTTAAATTTGCTTTAATAATACATTACTACTTACTCGTTGATGGGCCCATCAGGTTTCCCAACGCTATCGCACACTTCTCTATATGCGATGGTTAGTACATCTTGGTCCAGGCAAATTTTTGAAAAAATTGGATTCTCGGTGATGCACGCCGAGTCGCTGGGGATATGCTGCTCGACTTCGGCATAATCACGGCAGCATACATTCTCTACCGCTGTTTGCATATTTTCACATTTCGTGCACTGACACCTAATTTAAAAATTATTACTATGAAATTGTTCACATTTAAATAACGTATAATTAATTATTAATTGTACTTGCCAATTTGTTGGAGATGGTACATTTTCCGTGGATTCGGCGACACTGGATTCTAGTCTGGATTCCTCATCTAATGATGGGTAATCGCGTCGGAGAGGCTCATAACTGTATGGTTTGACGCCCTCAAAATCATAGGCAAAGTTTTCCAAATCGTTGTCCAAGTCGTCAGCTAGATAATTGTTCAAATAAGCCTCCATATCATCATAATTCTCTAGACTGATATCCGAATCTGTGCTTTCAGGTCCAGACATTATAAAAGTTGCAGTGAACGTTAACATTATAAAGTTGCAGATCGATAGGGAGGAAACCTCGTATTACGTCACGGCTCGATCCAAGATGGATGACACCCGATTTCAAATCGCGCTCCAAATTTCGTTTTTTTACACATTTAGAGGTCGAATTAAAAAATTTTAAATGTGCTACGATATTATTAATGCGCTAATCTTTCGATTTAAATAAAGTTGTATGTGACCGTAGAGTTGTCCTTTAACAAAATCTTATCTCAAGTAAATGAACCTAAACTGATGATTTTTTTTCTCTAACTCTAGTAATAGTGTTTATGAAGAAAGAATTCACCCTTACACAGAACGCTTCAACAATTAACGTTTATTTCATTAAACAGGACTGCTTACAAGTTAAAGGATTTTTATATGCTCTAATCTATAGAGAATTGCTACTTTCTTCATTTAACTTTTCAGGTAGTTTTAATCAGATTGAACTATACATTTCCCTTAGAAGTACGCCTTGCTTAGTAACCAGAGGCTTCCTTAGCAACCTCATCTAATCTTAACAACCAAAGGCTTCATTAGAAATCAAATGCTTTCCTTTTAATTCTCGAATGCCTTAAAATCCTATCGGTCCTGGGCATTGCAGTTGCCTGACTTGTTAACTTTAGATTCAATCAATATATACTTAGCACAGAACCTTGAACTTGTAACAACGCAACGATACCATGGGCACAGAAGTGTCAGAGTTTGAAGTACGCCGAATACATCCTTTGCCTGGATCTGAGAAGTCAGAAAGAGAAATGTCCTCCTTGGTTTTTCGTTCCAAGACTGCAGTTCACAATATACCGTCAAAAGACGAATTTTATGGCACAGGAAAACGCCGAGGCCGCAAGAAATCTTTCAACGACGTATCTTTTTCCTTGCAACAAACCAACAAATGTCTACACGTCAAATTGCAGCTGCAGTAAGAACAAGCACCAGTCACTCGTATGTTCTGTCACTAATAATTTACAATAGGTGAAAATTAAAATCATTTCAACATTTGTACAAAATATTCAATTTCCATCTGGCTTAGAATTTTGTGACAGAGTGTATATAATTATAAGGCATATATTTTTGTTTCTTTGTCTTATTTGAGTATCTGCGATCAGAGCAGTCACGATCCACCAACAATAATTGAATATGTTTTTGTTCCACCAACTTTTATATCTATGCTCCATCGTCTTAATACAGGGTGACCAAACAGTCTGGTAACATGGCAGATATCTCAAAGCTGATAGGTAGGCGAGATCTGATGAGTGTGGTTTATAGCTAATAGGGGGGTGGGGAATTCCTTGCCACACTCAGATTAGACTTTGATCCCCAAATTTAAGGTCGTCCATCTGCTAACTCGAAAACTATTAAAATTAGAGAAAAATTCCCAATTGCTACCCTGTAGAGCAACACCACATTAGTCTAAAAACAATTTTAACCACACCCTTCCCCTTGAAAGATTATGAGAAAATGGGCGAGAAAGAGTCACTCATGGTCAGGTTGGCTGAGATGTGCTTCACTGCAATTCAAATGTGTTAGAAACCTCAGCTAACTTGACCAGCCCAACCTGACCTTGAGTAATTTTCTCACCCATTTTCTCAAAATCTTTCAAGGGGAACGGTGTGATTAAAAACTGTTTTTACACTAATGTGGTGTTGCTATACAGGGTATCAATTGGAAATTTTTTTCTATCTTTAATAGTTTTTGAGGTAGCAAATGGATGACCTTAATTTTGAGGGTCAAAGTCAAATTTGAGTGCGGCAATGAACTCCCCACCCCTGTATTACCTATAAATCACGCTCATCAGATCTCGCCTACCTGGCAGCTTTGAGATATCTGCCATGTTACCAGACATTTTGGACACCCTGTATAACGTAGGAAGCACATCTTAGGTAATGATGTTTATTTTGAATTTAGAATACAATATGTCCAAGTAAGTTCACTTTTTTTAAAATTTAACGGTACGCAAAAAGTTAAAGCCAATCAGAACATGGTTATTCATATAGGGAGGTTTATCTTTCGTTTAAACTTGCTGACACGTGATTATTGAGAGTTCTCTATTAAGATACCCTATGTAATAGGGGAATGTGGGCCAAAATGGATATACGGGGGAAAGAGGATCACGTTTGGTTCACGTTTGCTTCACGTTTTGGGAATACATGGCGCCACAGTCAATAAATGATTCAACTATATGTCACTGCTCAAACGTTGATTCCAAAGCAACTGGTGTTAACACCAGATTTCAGTTCATGTTAAGAAAAAAACATATTTTGATGGTCTATATGATCTAGGTCGGCAACCTGCGGCTGTTTGGGTATTGGCATGAGGCTCTCCAAAATTCTTTGTTTTGTAATTTTTTTTGTGTATTTTCGTTTAACAAACATTGAATTAATTATGATTTGTTATCAAATTACTAATTGTCAGTCATCATATCTGTACAAATATTTTTGTGGCTCCCAAACAAATTTCAAATCTTTGTTTAGAGTAAGTTTGGATATTTCCCTTTTTCAAATCCTTGTTTGGGTAGGTTTTGACTCTTTTTTTTTTTTTTTTTTTTTTATTTTTAAAGTTTGCCGAGTAATATTTTGAGACATGAACTGTTCACTATCTTTATGGAATGGATTATGTTTGGAATTAAACAGATTAAACAGCTACAGCAACAATTTGGCTGAGTTGAATTAATTGGCAAATGAAATTCTGCTTGATTTTCTTGCACGTTTGGGCTTAATTGAGGACTAGAAACATGAGGATGAGTGAGGAAGAGTGGATCAGTGATCCGTTTTGCTCCATGTGGTTTATTGGTTTCTTTAATTTTTATTTAATATTTATTTGTTCTTATTAAGTAGCAGGAGAATGGAGCTGTTTATTGCTTCTATAATGTTACAATGTCCGTCTGCTTGTCCCGCTCATATTTTCTACATTATTTGACCTAGAAGATTGAAATTCGGAATGTAGCTTACCATGGGCATTATTTAGTTTTATTTTATTGTTGTACTGGGGTGGGAGTTAGAGGAGACCATGTGGTATAAACAATGTATAGGATGAGTATTTGTTGAAAGACTGGCATGATTGTCAAAACTTAATGTTTTGGATTCGGTACCTTCAAAGTAGTCAGAATCAAGATTATCTTGTAAAGAACAAGAATGATGTAAACCGGCGTTATCACATTTATGTGCCTCGCTTCGCATTCGAATCCTAATATCGCATGAAACATACGCATTTGTTATTTTCAACTATTGACTAGTGTCACAAGCGCCGTACGCGCTTGGACAGTAAACAAAAATATTCTGGAACGGGAGTTTCGGAAAAACAGATGGCGCGGAGAGAGGACGATCGGCTCGAGGAAGCAGAGAACAAGACAGACGGAGCCTGGAAGCGAGAGAGGCAGGTGGAAACAAAGTAAAGTGCAAGAGGGGCTTTCCGACACAAGTATTCAACGCTCTGGGAAAGACGAAGGCATGCAGCATGAAAGAATGCCGAGAATATGTAAGGAAGAGCGGCAACGAACTGCGAGTAACGCAGAAGTGAATCGTGAGCTCGACTCTTGCCACCGCCACGATAGGGAGTTTCATTAACGTTGAAAATGGTTAGCGCTAATTGGTTTGGTTTCCATGAACTAAGTAACTTTTAGCTATCTGGTTAGCTAGTATTCTTCGCAAAGTGAAGCAAACGCTTCACGCTTTAAAAATTTATTTTGCCGCCTCTCAGTCCATTTGTTCGCAACGTACATTACCTGCGCCCCTCTCATTAACGTACCTCACCTTGTTGGAATCAATTCGTTTCTTTTCAAATTTTACGAGGAGGACCGTTAAAAACGATGGTGTATATACAAATTTAAGAAGTTCAATGAAAAAGGAAATTCTCCATGCAACTTTTTCGGTTTCTAATCCAAGGCCAAAGCCAGTGTAAAGGATATCTCCGTATTTAAGAATGGGGCCGTGGTTAAGAATCTCCGCCTAAGATGAGAACAGATATCCAAGGATTAAGATTTCCGTAACTGTATTTATCAACTATTGCTAAGTTGAGAACATATATCGAAGGATTAATATTCCCGTAATTGTAGTTATCAACTGCTGCTAAGTTGAGAACTAATTCAAGGCCAATTGCTTAATGAGGGCCTGTAATTGAAGCGTAATCATAAAGCATTTAACCATGTTAAATTCACACAGGTTTATTTATCATAAACGAAGATTTGCGTAGTAAACTGTGTCGTTAATTCTGCTCAACGTAGTATTTGAGCCGCATCCGTAGTCGGCTTTCTCTACAAAGATTTGAGTATTATTTGCAAATGAATATTAAGCAATATTTTATTATTCAATTCCATAATAGTGTTCGGCGCGGGATATCAATCATATCTCTACTTTATTTGCCCTACTGTGGTAAATTGGAATAGCTGTTTCCTTAGCTATATTAATAACTGCGTTCGGTGTGAGCTGTTGGACATAGCTTTATCCTACCTTTGCTTCAAAGATAAATTTGTTTAGATATATCTTTATCCGTGATATTAGTTTTACACAACGTGGGATTTGGATCATATCTATCATTTGCTTTAGTGATAATTTATATTATTATTATCTTCAAAGATAAATTGAATCGGACATATCTTTTTCCATATCATTAGTTACAGACAAAGAAGGAAAGAGATAATATATTTGTTTGGTGCTAACGATAATTGTTATTGTTATCCTTCTCTTCACGGACAGTAGAAAAGAATGAAAGAATTGAGATTTACGTTGTTTTCGATAAATTTATTCATTGCTGAAATTCTGTTCCCTAGTTGCCTTCGACGGATTCCGGAAAAGCTTTTCCACATCCTACAAGCGACTGGTTCCGTTAGTCAAGTGTCTCATCTCGGAAAATAGGACGATCGAGCCCGACTAGAAGTTCGTTGGATCCATGGTGTGAACATGCAGCTCAGTTTCTTCCATCTACAAAGAAATACGATAACTATTATTGAGTATAATATTATATCAAATTCTTGGAAGAAATCATTGTTAATTCAGCATACTTACTTAAACGTTATTCCACTGCGATTTATATACAGGGTGTTTTTGAATTGAGTACAGATTTTTGGGAGATGATAGAAGAGGTCCTTAGAAGTATTTTTTGTCATATGAACATGGGGTCCCCGCAGCTCCGTTTACTTACAACACTGCATTGAACAATCAAATGACACCGGGACGCAGTGTGCGTTGGTAGGCCTAGATTATTTTATTTTTAACAATTAACAC
>JAHWFO010004490.1:1064-30752 GCA_023313115.1 Rhysida immarginata | reverse complement strand
AAGTCTACTTCCTGTCCTCCCCTCCAAGCATCTATCTCTATTATAGGCAGGACAGACTGTACACTTTCTGAAAGCTGTATTTTGTTTATATATTTTTTTTCCTGTAATTTATTTATATTTTTTGTATATATTTTACTTGCAATATTATAACTTCAACTTGACTGTACACTTTTAAGACAGTAATTTTAATTCTCTTATATAAGAGAAACCTAATTCTCTTAAAAAGCTGGAGGGGGAAGTTGTTATATGAGGGATCAACCCTTCAACCTCAAAATGAAATGAACTCTACCCTCTGTCCTCCCAACTGCCTTTTTATATTAAACCAGACAGTAGGGGGAAGGGGATGTCACCGTGCTATATTAATGTTTATCTACCCAATTCCTATTGTGCCTATTTTTACGAGCTTAATTAGTAATTTAAGAATAACAGTATTTTTAATTGAATAATGGAACTCTTAACAATAAAACACAAAATATTACACTTTTTGCAAAATGATTTAATAAATTATTTAATAAAGAAACAATCTAATTCATTTGTAAGCTAATAAATAATAAATAAAAGATTCCCGCATATAAAGTGACTTCGACATAAAATGAATAAAGCAAATTGCTTTGTAATTCCAATAAACATTTGTCAATTATAAACAAACAACGAGTTAAATATCTAAGATTCTTCAGTGATTTAAAATCTCGACCGAATTTGCATTTCCACCAAATTGTCGTCCACCGAATTGTCGCTGTCCACCCAACTGACGTCCAGCGAATTGTCGCGTTATTTAGTTATTCAAAAATTTACATAACGAATTTACCCCTTATTCAACCAACCGGAGCTAAATTATTACCTTCAACTGGTGAACAGGGTTATTTTCGGGTTTTAATAATTTGCAGCAGATTGCGAGGATCTTATGAGTGTAAAACCTGACACTTTTCATGCAACGGGTTTGTTCCTGGGAATAACCTGGAGAAGTCATGAGTGAATTAAACCCTGTATATTAGTCAAGGTTAAGCAAAAATAAAGTCAAATTTAATTATTGTAAAATTAATCCTAAAACAGTGTTGCCAGATTAATCCTAAACAGATGTAGTATATTTAATACTGCCATACTTAAATTTTTGAGCGTAGTATTTTGAAATTGTACTATATTTGGTAGGATTTTTTAAAAAATTTAGTCTAAAAAATAGTATTTTTTTAATTTCGCGTAGTACAGGATGATTATAATTAAAGGTACGATTTCAAAAATCAATAATTTGAAAACTACTTGTCAGAATGACCTGATATTTTAGCAGAACAATCGTGAGGCAATGGAATTTTGTTTGGCGAAGGAAAAAAAAATAGTTCCAAAATCTGCCGATAGTTCACATTATCGATTTTTGAAATCGTAACTTTAATTATAATCACCCTGTCTATTGTCGTATTTTTTAAACACTTTTGCGCAGTAATTTCTCGTTTTAAAATCTGTTAACACTGCCCTAAACAACCTGTATATTTTCAACAAACCCGAGAGAAGCCGGCTATTACTCTAATTTAACTTCTATGATACTAAAGTTTCTGAATTAACTGTATAAATTAATATATAAGAACGGTTGTGCAAGTTTGTGTTAAGTTACATTCTTGTATATCTATAAAGCTCGAATCGAGCGATGAGAAGAAAACACAAACCACAATAATAATTTTTAATGCCCTCGAAATCTACATCTGAGGCATTAAAATTGGTTATTGTGGATTTGCAGTTTCTTCTCATCGCTCGATTGATCGTTGTGTCCACAGGTTCTTGACGAATTCTTCTTCTAGTTCTATAAAACGTTTTGATATTTTTCTGCCTTGTACAGATTTAAAAGTTTGCATTTCTTAAAAATAAACATTAAATCTGTACTAGACAGCGATGAGTTGTACATCTACTTTTGACTTTTCCAAGCATGGAATGAGTTGTTGTAGTACTTCATAGTTGTTTAAATAACAGTAATCTTATGTTTTAATTCCAGTTGAAGGAACATTGGAAACTCTAAGTCAAATCTCGGATCCCGTCTATTTTTGGGGATTACTTCGAAGGAATGGCATTTGGCTCTTTGTTATAATGAAGTTTACCTCTCAGGTCTCTGCCATCTCCCTCTTCGTAATTCTTAGATTCATCCTCATGGACTTTTACGGTTTGGATGCTGAAAAATCCTATGAAGTTGAAAAATACATCCACGCTATGGATCTTGTAAGTCGAAATAAATATTGAATTAATTGAAATATCATTATTAAAGGATTAAGAATATTTTCAGATATACGAAGTTAAATGAAAAAATGGTAGAAGTGCATAACAGAAGTAATATTTTATTTAGGCTAGAGTGAGACTTAACTGGTTTTCACTGACCATATGAATAATTTTATTTGATTCTTGTGGAGACAGTATATGCCGTTAGCAAGTCCGTTTCTAGTCCACAAATAATCCCTTGTGCATCATATCTCCGTAACAATAGAAAGGCGGGTAGTCAAGTTGTTCCCAATCAAGAGAGTTTGTTGGGAACAACTAAATCACCAGCCTTACAGTCCGGACCTCGCGTCCAGTGCTATTACCTGTTCGGGATCTAAAGGTTCATCTGCAACCTGCGTTTCAGCAATGATAAAGAAGTGAAAACTGCTTGGCTTTCCTCAGACTTCTATGAAGTGAGCATGCAAAAGCTCAATGATTAAATAAAATTGGAAAGACTATGAGAAGTGTTTAAATAAAATTGGAAACTATGCGCTAAAATAGCTAAAAGTATATAGAATCTGGTAAAGAAAAATTTTTGAAAATATATAAAGTATTCTTTTTATTACAAAACGGAACCTACTTTCTGAATAAACACTCGTAGATAAAAATCGCATATAATCATAAACACGGGAGCAATCCATTATTTCTCAGTGCCATCTTACCAAAAGTTTTCTCACTAATGCAGCAACATGACGGAGCATTGTCGTGATGTGAATACTGTCGGATCGCTTCCTATGAAGAGAGGGCATCCTTTCATAATGATAGTATCTAGCATGCACAATTTGTCTTTGAGGAACACATAATGAAGAATAATGCCATCTGTGTTGTAGGCCACAATAGGCCATGACTTTACTAGGTTTCTACCATAACTTTTTTGGTTTTTGAGGATTCGTGACGGCCTTCATTCATTTCATTGAGGCTTTAGTACTAGTTTGTTTGTTCGTCATCAATGGCCATAATGAGTAAAATAATGACATTGCCGTCAGTTCAATACCGATTCTGTAGTGTGTCAATTTGCATCTCGTGAGATGATGAGGGCACCATTTTATTGATGCTTTTTCACATCCCAAGAACACCTTGTAGAATGTGGATAAGATGTAATCATTTACACCAAGCTCATTCCCAATGCTTCATGATCCAGTATCTATCATATTCAATTAAAGATTGCACAAAGCTGTATCTTTCTTTCGAGATCTGTGACCTTTACGAGCTCTCACTGTCTGCTATTTCGACCCTATCTAAAAGGTTCATTTTTCGTGTAACTCTTCATTATTACATGTTTTTTTGTGTTCTCTCCCGTCTCCCTATGTTCTAGACACAGTATTTGCGTTGCAATCACTGCAACATTGTCCAGCTCCTTTGTTGTACCTTTATTTAACATGTTTCAGAGAGATTAACTGACATGTTACTTGCTCCATATGCTTCTTCTATTCTACTCAAACAAAAAGCTAACGTCATAAACTCCGAATGTGCTTTCATATATTGGTTATATGTAACGATCTTCTTTTGAACTTGTCAAGCTGCCTTTGCTCTTTACTCTCCTAAAAATATTAATATTTCAATTATCTTTCAGTTGATATCTTAAGTTCCTATAGAAAATGTATTTTCTGTTTTTTCCTGTTATTTTTTCAGTCTCTGTTTGCCTTTTCTGTTGCGGGGATATATATACTGCGGAGTGATACGGTCATCATCAAAAGTGCCCTGATCAGTATGACAGGTGCATTTTTAACAATAGTAAGTGAACTTAAAAGTTTTATCTTTATTGCTAATATCTTTGAAATCTTTTATTGATTTACAAAAATAAATTAAGCTTAGTTTGTGAGAAGAATATTAGTCAAAATACCACTAAAATTACTAAAGAGTTGGGAAATTTTCTAAACCACAAAAAATAGCCAACCCTGTATACAGGGATAAATTGTATGTTGGAGGATCGTTTCCTAAGAACAAAACAAGAAAAAACTCGTAAGACGATTTCCAAATATACTGAAAGGAATACGCCTAACAGTAATTAGCTATTGACTATACAGGGTGAGTCAAAATTCTGTGTCACGAAATTCAGACGCCATCCAGAATTCTGATGACGTCGTCGATCACTTCCTCATATGATATTTCCATGCCTCGGGTTGGAAAGAGAATCGACGAAATACTCGTCGCCAACAACGTCAATTGCAGGAGGCCAATAGAAAACGAAAGCGGGATTTTCAAGATTCGTACGAGAAAAGACGTGATCAGGAGAGACGTTAACACGGAGTCGTGTTGGATGGATGGAAAAAGGAGGTGGCGAGAAGGAACGCCTCAAACTTCTTGACAAGAGAAAATGCCAGCCTTCTCACGATATCGAGGGAGAAATACGAGCAAGAGCCAGCGGCCGTAATTACCTCAAAGCCTTCCACGAGCGCCGAGCTCCGTAACATAAAGAGCGAGAGCGACGAACGGACCTCCGCTACAATGTGTCTCCTGTTTTCCGTCCGTCCAAGACGACTCCATGATAACGTGTCTCCTGATCTGTCTTTTCTCGTACGAATCTTGAAAATCGTATTGGCCTCCTGCGACTGACGTTCTTGACGACGAGTATTTCGTCGATTCCCTTTCCAACCCGACGAATAGAAATATCGAATGTGGAAGAGATCGGCGACGACATCAGAATTCTGGATGGTGTCTGAATTCCGTGACAGTCTGTTACCCCCCCATTCAATTTCCTAAGACTGATCATTATGGAAAGTAACGTTCAAAATGAGTGGAGATACAACAAATTTGTTGCAGGCAAATATAGGAAGTTAGGTAGGGGTTAAACAATGATGGTGTCAAATTTGACCTTTGACCTCGAATTTTGCACCTTGCAATTTGTAACTTTGTAAACATTACAAGTATGAATTATTGATCTAAGTAGTTTAAATGATTAATTTTAATTTAAATGAGTTCAGTCCCCTTTTAATGGGGAAAATCGTAAAATTAATAAAAACAAAAATTAATAATAAATAAAGTCACCAATCTTGAAAAACGATGAAGGAACTTGTGAGATGGAAGAAAACTTAAAGGATGTAGTCTATTGCAGATGTTGTTGATAGTAGAAATAAACCCAGTCTATTGAGGATGTAGATGAAGTCTTGATTAATTTTACGATTTTCCCCATTAAAAGGAGACTGAACTCATTTAAATTTAAATTACAAGTAGAGAAAATTTTCCAATTTTAGAGTTGTAGAGCTCAAAACACTGATTTTAACAAAAAAAAGGGATTAAAAATAAGCGTAAAAATAAACCCACTACAACAAAATGAATTTCAGTGTTCAAGCTACATTTTGCAGTCACTGCACGTCAACGACTGGATGACAAGTTTCCACATCGATGGACTGGCCAAGGCGGTCCAGTTCATTGATATGAACCACTTGATTTTCTTCCTTTGGGGATACATCAAGAACAAGTTGTATACCATTGTATCAGCATCAGTAAATGATTTGAAATACTTCAATGTAGCTTGAGCACTGAAATTTTATTTTGTTGTAGCGGGTGACTTTAATGCACACGTAGTGGCTGATGATTAACGTTAAAAGATATGATTGGGAGAAATGGAGATCCTGATCTAAGTGCGAATGGGAGGTGTCTCCTGCATTTTTATTGTTACATTAATCCTCGCCAATATTTCTCGGAACACATTCGCTCTTATAACAGGGTACTTGCCTTTACCTAATTGGGCGTCTCGGTGTCAGAAAACGTTCATGTTGATGGTCGGTTAACTAACGGACGCGATGGCGTGTACACAGTCCGGATTCAAGAAAGCTTCAGATAATGTTTGAAGCATCCGATTCTTTGGTCCAAATTCAAGCCTTTGAAGTATCAATATGCAAGCGCGTTCTGCAACCGAAAGTTTAACGCCAATCCAATCCAAATTTGGCTGACTTCGTCCTCATGATTGGCTAGCAAATAAATAAGGGAATCTGGAAAATAAAATCATTTATTAAATAAATTTTCACCCCTCCCCTTTTATCGGCGCGAAATCAAAAAATTTTTTTGCTCCTTTCTTACCGTGCATATTGCTTTCGGATTTATCTCCATTTAGCAGGCATCCACTCTTTTGAGCGTCCACCCTCAATGACTGCTATCCTCCTCCTGTTTCTGAAGGTTGTAACAACTGATCGTCTGTTGGTTGAGATTGGGAGAGAAAATATAATACATATATTGTTACAATCGCTTCTTCCCCTTGGTAGTGACCAGCGAGGACGAGCACGAAGCGCGGGAGACGGGATAGATGGGAGAAGCTCTGATTGGACATTGAAAGGAAATGAAAACGTGGATGAGGGAATGGGGGACCACTTTTAGGCGCGAAAAATTTTCTCTGTTTTATGAGAACAACTCGGGGAGAGAGAGAGAGAGAGAGACAGAGAGAGAGGGAGAAAGAGAGGAGTATAGCAGTCATCGATGGTGGACGCTCGAAAGACTTCTATAAGGAAGTGAATTTTAAATACACCGATAAATTACAGATAGTGATTCCTGACTGGAACTGGAGTAAAAAAAGTAAAAAGTCATATCAACAGGTGTGAATGGAGGTGTAAATCGTCCCAGGACACTTGAAGCTCACACCAGACAGATTCCCTTTTCCCGGTTGGATAGTAAAAATTGAAGCGCCCCCTCGAAAACGGATCTAATGACCAAAAGTTACTTTTAGAGAATAATGGAAAAATGTTTACCAACGCGATTTTGTAACATTTATTTTTAAACTCATCTGCAAAAACGCACTCCATTTTATAATACACTGTAAAAAAATTTCATAGCTTATGCATTTTCTTATAAATAAGCAAAAATTGTTGAACGAGTGTAATACGGATCTAAGTGCATTTGTGACATAGATCCGTCTTCCATGATAGAAGTATCTCCAAGACATTATCATTAAAAACACATGAATGAAAGAGTTATATTGCGATAAATGAAACCAATATAGGATAATAACATTATCAGTTATGCAAAATATATTTACTTCTCCAAATGTAAGATGATCTATGTCAATTAGGCGTAATTGAGTTGATGCAGGTTATGTTTCTGTAGAAGGCCTGATATTCTTCTGCTAGATATTCCAGCATGTCCTTCAGTTTTTCTTCTTTAATTGGCAGATCTCCATTGTAAGCACTAGGAAGCTGTTGTGGAATTATTAGGACAGCTTTGGTTGGCCTCCCTTATTTGCCAGTACAAGTCTATACGTACTCCAGCCTTCCATAATATTGTGTGTTTGCGCACGCTTATCCCACTTGGATCATCACCACTGTATTGCATCCACGCAATATCTGTGATTTTTAGCATATATGCTTTCTTTAAGTTCTTCTGCACTACAGAAAAGTCAATGAAGTGATGTTGTTCCATAAATTCTTAACTTCAAAGGGATTTGATGGCCTGGCATCAGTGATTATTTTAACCACTGTGATGGGGCATATACTGTATCTTTCCTTAAATAACGCTCGATAAGTGAAAAGTCCCGATCACAAGGCAAAAATGAATGGCCGGACACAAGAAATTTCTGCTTTATTGCAGTGAAATATCTGTTCTTGACTACATACACCATAAGAGGAATCATCTTCCAATTGTTTTATGACCAACACATCGGTCTGTCCAAATGGTGAGCTTTCTGTCTTCGGCATTGGAAAGGAGTTTTACGTTTTCCTTAATATTGCAATATGCATGAAGCTATATCAGTTGATCCTCTCTTAGCAACTGTTTCGTCCCATATGCACGCTTTTGCATGTCTAGTAGCTGCATCGTGAATATTGAAATTGTAGCAAGATAACTGTCGTTGGTAAAAAATGCTGGAATGGCTCAACATCGTAAGAAATATCATCTGCTCCAAATCTGCACACAATACCATGTTAGTCGGGTTGCTCTTTCTGTTATCAATGTCCTCACGAAGAGGCTGAATATCCTTTTTCTGCTTTTCGGTGGTGGAACTCCATTTTTTTTATTAACTCCTGCTGTTGTAGTTCACTGTTGGCAGCAATCATTTGTACATAATAACGGTCACCAATCCGGTGTTTAAGCTGTGTAAAAATGGAAAACACATAGATCCTTTTTCAACGTGTAAGAATACTCACTGCGTTAGGTAGAGTTTTCAACGTCGCCTTTCCGTATTAGGTGTTCCATTCCAGCATCTTTTAGCCTTTTTCATTTGTTATCCTTCCAGTTGAAAGGATTTACTTGTCTTTTTATGCCTTTGTTTTGAGTATTTAAGTCCAAACCTTCTCCAGGCGCACGGCCATGTTGCTTTCAACATAGACAGAGGGGAAGTTTTAATGGGATAAAACAGCACTAAAAATTTAGAAAAAATTCCGAAAGGTGTGAATACACAGCAATTGGAAAGAAGTGCTTTCCACTCAATAGTTTGATTTTGAAAAAAATGGCGCTTAGATCCCTTTTCGAGGGGACGCTTCAATTCTCGATCTGTGAGCCGGGTGCCTGTCTCCCATTGGGCTTTCCACCTTGACAACTTGGTTGTCTTAGTGGCAGCATGCTTGTACGGGTGTCCGCGGTAGCCCAATTAGTAGAGGCGCAAGCATATGATGCTCGATGTTCCTGTTTCGAATATAGGTCGCAGAATTTTTCCTTCCATTTTTCAATTAATATCTTTACCTGATGCTTAGAGGATCAGCTCCAGTTTAATTTCTTTATTTAAAACCTCTCCTTACTTTCGAATTTTTTATTTGCCATTGTGCCGAGTTGCATTCAAAATCGTTTATTCTTATTTAATTATAATATCAGAGATTATAGAAATTTTGACAATTAATGGTCTCCTTAACTTTGGCAAGCAATAAATTTTATTTTGAAAATTTCGTACACAAACACTGAACAGTGAACAAATCTTATAACGACTAATGTATGAAATAAATATACGCTGTAAGTGCATCAAAATAAGGTCCAATTTGGTTTAAAATATTTTAAAATAACAAGAAACCTTATTTCTTAAGTCCGAAATCAACAAATCTTCTATGACAGATTTATTAAGATAATGTACGCCATTCATAATGGCATTTCTTAAGCCATGTGTGGCGGGAGATTCTGTGGAATCCTTTTCTTTGCATGTGTGGTCGATAAACCTGCAGATGGATTTCTAATTCCTTAGCATAAGAATTAGGCCTCGCGTGAGTTTGCATAGGGAAAAAGTAAATGGCTTTTCAGATGCCCCCAGAAGTAAAAATCCATAGTGTTTAAGTCCTGTGATCGAGCAGGCCATTTAACAGGGCCTCCACTTCCTATCCAACATCTGGGGAAGACGTTGTTGAGGTGCTGGCGAATAATAATGCGGAAGAGGGGGGGTGGCCCCCCATCGTGCCTTCTACCATGGCAAGAATGCATTTCTGGACACTTGTTGATATGACCTTTTTAATTCATTTCCAATTAGGAACAATTCCCTGCAGTGTGCTCGTGTACTTAAAATTCACCCTGTAGAATGGATGGCTGCGAAATGGAGAAACCTCCGAAAGCAATATGCACGGGAAGAAGCATAATTGTCACATGTTAAAATGGAAAAGACGCGGTTCGTGTGGAATACGCGCTTCCGGGGGAAGCAGAGAGAGATTGGCAATCGGAAGCTGTCATGTGAGTCGGAAGAGAGAAGCAGGCAATGACGGAGCTCAGACGCACTGGAGGAGAGCCCGACAATAAACTGGCTGAATGGGAGGAAAAGCTACTTTGGAGGCAGCAGTCATGGGTAAATTCCGATATCGAAAAGCAGAGTTTTGGTTGATAGTTGGCGAGAGACGTCTCCCCCACGTAGTGGATGTCCTGGACTCGCAAAAAAGGAAAGAAGGCACTCGCCAGGTCTCTCAGTTGCCTGGCTGAGTTCCCCTTCATCAAAACGGCTGCTTTTCTGAAAACATAAGCAAGCTGTTTGTGAAATTCATGACGTTTATAAAATTTAGTTTCCCAATGTTTCCCTGGTAGTACTCATCCCGAGTCTTGAATGTGTCGGGGTGCCGGATAAATCCACGTACTTTGTAAAAAGGAATGAGACAGGGCGTCTTGAATGGCAGCGATTTGCCATAGAATTAGTTCGCCCAATAAAATTAAGGTTCAACGCTGCTTCCCACTTGACTTTGCTGGTGAGTTACTGCTACAGCTAGTGGTAACTTCTCCAAGCCTTCCCGGAAATTCATTATTTTCACATTAGAACTGAAAGCATTTGTGGTATCTTTCCGTTCTCCCTGAACGTTTACATTTACGGAGAAGCCGGGGGATTAATCGCAAATGATCTCATGTGAAATGGGCCAATCGCTAGCTCCTCTCGGACGTTTCATTAGTATGAACTCTCCCCATTACGCATCGTAGGAATCATGTCCGGACTTTTATTTACTAACAATGTTATTCCCTCATTCAATATGCTGATAACTGTTCTTCCTGTGTGTGTCATCTAGTTTTTGCATCCCATGCTTGTTCATATCTTGTGTGAGATTAAGTGTGATCCTCTCCACGATATATCCCGGGGGAGGTTTCACCCCTTCCTCGAACTTTTTATCTTCCTTTCCCATCACCATGGATAACATGGTGATGATGGTTACCGACGGCCTGTTCGCTGTCAGCATGTTTATGAAGGAACTGTATGCAAAAACATGCATACCTTCTTTGTTACCATCTAGCTTTCCCGCTGTTAAAGTTTTAAGGAAGTTATCCCCGGCCGAAACGAGGATGCTCTGTCAACAGAGGAACGTGGCAGACCGCATAGTAGCTGCCAACTCCATCAAGGTTGGACAAACCACCGTCCACCTGTCCATGTCTGGGGTGCTTCGCTGCTGATGGCAGAATTGAACTTGAAAAGTTTCATATCCGGCTATGGGGAGGTATTGAAAGTGGCCTACCCAGAATATCTGGATTCTCCCTGTCAAAAGAATGATGTCATGATGGACATGAGACTTCAGAGAGACATTCTCGACTCCCTTGTGATGCACGGAAAGCATGTCTTCGTGTCTTACAAGGGTCAAAGGCAGTGCTGGTGTTACTGCAAGAAATCATCCCACATCAGGAAAGATGGTCCTCTCCACAAGAAAAGCGAAACGTGCTCTCGCATTGTGGTCAAATATCATCGATGCCCAGAGAGGACTTTTGCATTGCCAGAAGCCCCATCATCACTGCCTAGAGGAGTGTCGTCCCAACAGCCATCTATGATGACATCGCTGGTTAAACCATCAGTGCCATACAGATCCACGCTGCCTTCTCCACCTCGAAGACTGCGTGCGATGCCAACTCTACCGACTCTTCCTGCAGAACTGAGGGAGAAAATTCAACCTCCTCCCCTGCCTCCAGAGGTTCCAGAAGTTGTTCCCCCTCCTAAGCCATCAGGCGACATTTCGATGGTAGAGGAGAAGAGCTCTGCAGAAAAAGACATATGGTTTGGTGTGTTCTGGGTCGATGTTTGAAGTGGAGGATTTTCCAGCCCTTACTTTACCAGCGCAAACATCGATGTCACAGCCATTGCGGATTGCCTGTTAGTCTTCTCCAGCCAGGATATCATCATCAGCTGGGACTACGAAGCCATCACTGCAGGTACAGCGGGAACTTCTTGCGAAGGCTAAGAGTCTTCACAAGAAGAAACCAGATGGCATCATAGCAGAAGGGACGGGTTTGCTGCTTCTTCATCCACTGAGTGAGACAGCTGCACAAGTCACTAGTGCAGCCACTCTTCCTCTTCGGGTCGGGAACAATCGCCAAGACTGAAGACATCAGAGCCTCCTCCTACATCTGAGAGGCTGAAGTCTGCATTGGATACAGGACAGCTTAAAACTCCTCAATGAAGGTCATATCATTGAACGTGCATTCCCTTGGTTTTTCGTTCAAGCAATCGGTTCTATCGACGTTCATTGCCCTGTACATGCCGAACATTCTTTTACTTCAAGAGGTGAAGCAGGCCTCTTCATAATTGTGCTATGATCTTCCTGGTCTACGCAGTCAATAACTATGCAGACAATTTTTCATTAGATCATTGAGTGAAGAGTGCTGTTTCTATCAATGAAATTGGTAGAGATCTTCAACACAATAAATGGAGAACAGAGTTTCCAACTAGTTTCGCCATTTATTCGCGACTTTATCAAGGATAACACACTAGAGGCTATATGCCCTTATATACAAAAATATGGTACAAAGTGATCCACATGATTGGATAAAGAAATGACAAATAGTATACAAAGCTTGGGATTGAAAGCAAAGGAACAAAGAAATAATGAATAGTATAAAATAAATAATTTCGAAACATTCGGAAAAGACACGAACGGCTATAGAAAGAAATGTTACCACGACTCCCTATTGGTTCTTTCTATAGCCGTTCGTATATTTTCCGAATGTTTCGAAATTATTTATTGCCACCCAGACAGTTGTAACATCTTTTTGTGTTTATGTGTTTTGTCTGTGCTAGCAAAATGCATTGTACGACTTATGGACACGTTCTACACAAAACCAGCGTGGGTCCAATGGAGGTTATTCCATGTTCTTTTTTTGACCACAGTGGTCATGGAATCCTCCATTTCCAGCAACAGCTACAGGTACCACTTCTCAATAAACTGGTTTCTGAACGTTTCTCTACTAGACACGAGGAATACAAGGGCATGTTTTTTGTTCAATTTGTGGATAAACACCTCCACAACTTGCGTTAGCTTCATGGATAGTGTTCAAGATTAAAATTAAACGTTTCTTTCAGAAATTTGGGTTGGATGCTTATAGACGCCGACGTCGTCATCTTCTCATGGTGTAAGAAATCCTGCATCTCCTCCGTTGTTCCACCCCCAAGGGGGAGTATGCTGATGACATACATTAGTTGAACAGTGAGATCAACGCTCTAATGATCCGCAAGGCTGCCGGCGCTGCACTCAGGGCCTTTGTCATCAGCTATATTTGCTCAGGAGAGGTGGTGTGCCAATAAGAAGTGTTGTCATCGTCTGATAGTGGAAGGTGTGGTAATGGACTCTGACTCTGATATCTTGTCAGCTTTCTGCTTTCACTTCTCATCTTTCTTCGACAACCCAATCGTTCCTTCCAATGCCACGAAGCAGTAGCTAGAAGCATTGAGAACTTTCTCTGAGGAGACTGACCTGTTTATCATTTGTCCGTTCTCTGAAGAGGAAGTAAAGAAGCTTCTGTCGGTGGATGGCCATTATGGGTCCAGTCTAGGCTTAGATGGCATCCCGTATTCTTTCTACAATGCGACTTAGGCCTTTCCTGGTGCGAGTATTTAATTCCATCATTCAGGACCCTTCCTCCATCACATCAAACTTTGTCATGGGGAAAATCATCCTGCTCCCCAAAGTGCTGGATCTGGAACTTATGTCCCAGTGGAGGCCAATAATTCTCCTCAATACGGATTATAAGGTCTTCACTGGGGTATTTCAACAGTGGTTCAAATTCTTTGCCGACTAGTTCTTCAATCTGGTTCAGTTCTGCTTGATACCATCGCGCAGGATGACAGACAATATCATCTACGGCATCTAGAAATTAACAGGCCTGAACATGGAAAACATAAAACATTGTTATGTCGAAGTGGTGGTGCTATTACAGAAGTTAGTTCAACGTCACAATCTTAGTGCTTCAACAATACATTACCGATGTCATGTTCAGGCCCTGGTAGTTTCTAGGATGCCGTGTCTCATCACCATCTGATGTGTTATGGAAGAAGTGCAAGTCCGCCAACAAACGAATTTCTGCAAATTGTGAACCACGAATTTCTCTTCCAAGTGTTTCACCATCTTCATTTTCAGAATTTTGCTTTGAAAATCTCCGCACTGTATGCTTCGGCCACATGTG
Source organism: Rhysida immarginata (assembly GCA_023313115.1). Taxonomy (NCBI): domain Eukaryota; kingdom Metazoa; phylum Arthropoda; class Chilopoda; order Scolopendromorpha; family Scolopendridae; genus Rhysida; species Rhysida immarginata. The sequence goes on along the minus strand of JAHWFO010004490.1, from coordinate 16,751 downwards.
TGGCGATTAATGGCTCCATTTCCGTCTACTTTCGAACTGACAAAGTTTCAGGCAGGGGTGTCCATTATCTTTCCTCCTGTTCATTTTTAGCACATTTTCGTAGAAAAGTGCTTATGTGATCGGTATGTCCAGCTGTCCGTCCGTCCGTCTGTAGAAACAATTCCCACAATTCATTGCGTTGCAATAGAAAGGGTGCATGTACTGAATTGCTGGAAGACACGAATTATCCTCCCATTCGGTAAAACGCGTTTTGAGAACATGGGTTCGGCTCTGCGCGTGCTCTAAACGTTAATGAAATGGTGCGCATGCAGGATGCACGTGTTTGACGATTATTGAAAGGGCAGATCGGTCTCTAAATCAAAAGAATTTTTATATTCCTAGGGAGCTTAGTATTTATTACGATACTTTAAAAACGAATTAACTTTTTCACATTCTGTTTTCACCGATCCATTAATATGGGAAAGAGCACGAACAAGTACGAACGTGAGGTAGTCGGAATTGGTACGTTCTCTAATGGAACGTGCTTTAATGGTACCCCCTTAAAATTTTCCTATAACCAGACATGACATTTAATATATCAAACAAATCGTCACAACATATAATGAACGAATATATAAGAATAACTAGTGATAGCAGGTATTGGTCTAATGGCACATGTACGTGCAAGGATGTCTCATGAATGAATATATCGCGTAAATAATGTTAGTGTGAATAGTTTAGTAGTACGTGTTTTAATGGTACCAAATGGTATCATTGGAACTTTCGATGTAATATATCAAACATATATAAAGTTCCATGTACGAGGCCTGTGAGAAAAGTATCCGACCTTATTTTTTTTGCGAAAACCTGATGGATTTGGATCGCGCGCGCTTGCATGAGCCGACCTTGAACCTTTGTGCGTATGCGTGAATTTTTTCCCGCCTCTCAATAGCGTCAGTTGCTGGCAATCAGCATTAGGGGGAGGTAGTGCGTTGTGCTCTCGTCGGTTTTTGATTTGAAGGAAAATGACGGAACGACTGGAGCAGCGTTACTGCATCAAATTTTGCCAGAAACTGGGCGACAGCCAGGTGGAAACCATCCGGAAGATTCAGAAGGCTTTCGATGACGATGCTGTGGGCATCACACAGATTAAGGACTGGTACAACCGGTCGGCCATCAGCATGACGAAATGACCAAGTCATTGCCAAAGTGAACGCTGTGGTAATGCGGGACCATCGTGTGACTATCCGAGAAGTTGCGGAAGAGGTGGGCATTAGTACGTTTTCGGCACATTCCATTCTGACCGAAGATTTGGCCATGAAGAGAGTGGCGGCGAAATTCGTGCCGAAGCTGCTGACGGCGGAGCAAAAGCAACTTCGTGTTGACGTCTCACAGGATATGCTGGCCTCCGCAAACAGTGACCCCGACTTCATAAACACCATAATCACTGAGTCCTGGGTGTACGGGTACGACCATAGCATCGTCACCGAAAGCTTCCAAATCAAAAACCGACGAGAGCACAACACACAACCTCCCACTAATGCTGATTGCCAGCGACTGACGCTATTGAGAGGCGGGAAAAAATTCACGCATACGCACAAAGATTCAAGGTCGGCTCATGCAAGCAAGCGCGATCCAAATCCATCAGGTTTTCGCAAAAAAAATAAGGTCGGATACTTTTCTCACAGGCTTCGTATATATAGATAGTGTTCGATGTAATATATAAAACACATATTATATCGATGTAATATATGGCATGTAATATATCAAACAATCGTAACAACAAGTAATGAGTGAATATAACGAGAAAATAATGATAATGGTTGTTGGTTTAGTAGTACGTGCCCTAATGGTGCCATATGATACCATATGGTACCATTGGAACTTTCAATGTTAAGATATAGCATTTAATATATATGAAACAACTCGTAACAACATGCCATGAGTGAATATCACGAGAAAATAATGATAGTAGCTATTGGTTTAGTAGTACGTGCCCTAATGGTGCTCTATGATATCATATGGTACCATTGGAACTTTCAATGCTAAAATATGGCATGTGATATATCAAACAACTCGTAACAACATGTAATGAGTGAAAATAGCGAGTAAATAATGATAATGGTTATTGGTTTAGTAGCACGAGACCTAATGGTGCCATATAGATACCATATGGTACCATTGGAACTTTCAATGCTAAGATATGGCATGTTATATATCAAACAACTCGTAACAAAGTTCCATGAGTGAATATCACGGGTAAATAATGATAATGGTTATTGGTTTAGTAGCACGAGCCCTAATGGTGCCCTATGATACAATATGGTACCATTGGAACTTTCTATGCTAAGATATGGCATATAATATATCAAACAACTGGTAACAACGTGCCATGAGTGAATATCACGAGAAAATAATGATATTGGTTATTGGTTTAGTAGCACGTGCCCTAATGTTGCCATATAGATACCATATGGTACCATTGGAACTTTCAATGTTAAGATATGGCATGTTATATATCAAACAACTCGTAACAAAGTTCCATGAGTGAATATCACGGGTAAATAATGATAATGGTTATTGGTTTAGTAGCACGAGCCCTAATGGTGCCCTATGATACAATATGGTACCATTGGAACTTTCAATTCTAAGATATGGCATGTAATATATCAAACAACTCGTAACAACGTGTCATGAGTGAATATAACGAGAAAATAATTTAGTGGGAATTGGTTTTGTAGCACGTGCTCTAATGTTACAATATAATATTGTTAGAACTTTCAATGCTAAGATATGGCGTGTAATATATATGAACCAACTCCTTACGATTTGTTATATCTATTGTTATCCATAGCTTATTTTTATCAAGAGCATAATACTGTTAGGCTTAATGGTATCTAAAACTCATTACTGTTATGCATAGTGCCAATTAATAGGTAATCGCTTGCTTCAATAGTAGGTGATAACGTAGAAACACTTTAGTAGTTTAATATGAAAAAATAGTAGATGCTTACACATAACGCTTCAGCAATTGAGGCTCACTTCGTTTACCATTATGTGGGAATTCTTACAAATTAAATAACTTTTATTTTTTTGAATGTATGAGGAATAACTTCACTCTCCATTTACCTTTCAGTTCTCGAAATTTATTCGTTTAAATTCTCTCTATACATACATACTTACTTACTTACTTTTCAAACCCGCTTATCCGTTTAGGGTCGCGGAGGCAACAGCTCTGTGAAGAATCTCCAGCGATCGCGATCTTCCACCATCAAGCGCATGTTCTCCCTGGTAATATCCAAGCGACTCGAACCCAGATTATCCATGTAGTCTAGCAACCTGGTTCTAGGCCAACCCCTTGGTCTCTTACCCACCGGCTTGGAAAATAACAACTGCCTAGGAAGACCAGTTTGCGGCATCCGTATCACATGGCCATATCAGCGCAACTGATATCTCTCAATACGGAGAAGTAGCGGCTCAACAACTAAAGCCTCCCTTATTGTGCTGCTGTGCACTCTATCTAGTAGGGTAACACCTGCCACACCTCTCAGAAATCTCATTTCGGCCGCTTGTACCCGCGATCGCACTCTTTCGGTCAAGTGAGAATGGGGACCAAGCCTCATGACCATAGGTGAGAATGGGGACAAAGATAGATTTGAAGACGGAGAGCTTGACTTTGTTACCCAGCTCGCGTTTTGTAGTCACGGATCGCCACAGTTCACGTCTGACACAGCTTGCTGCACCGATTCGAGCATCCAATTCTTTCTCCTGCCATCCATCACTCGTGAATGCAATCCCGAAATACTTGAATTTCTCCATCTGTCTCAATGAGGCTCCCCTAACATGGAGAGCGCACTGAGCAGGCTGCCTTGAAAGGACCAGAACCTCGGTTTTAGCCACACTAATCTTCATCCCAGCTTCTTCACATTTGGCTGCAAACCGGTCTAGTGCATGCTGAAGGTTCGTGCGAGAAGACCCAAGGAGGACAAGGTCGTCAGCAAAGAGCAACCTCTCCACCAGGCAGTCGCCCACACAAACACGCTCATCGCCTCGGCTGCCCCTGTCTATCCAGTCCATAAAAATAATGAACAAGAGGGGCGACAGTACGTACCCTTGGCGGAGTCCAACACCCCCGGTGAACGGTCTTGACTTAATGCCATTTATAAAGACACACATCTCAGAGCTTTCGTACAGAGACATGATAGCAACCAGTAATTGCCCATCCACTCCATACTCTTGCAACACTTGTCAGAGCTTCTCCCGAGGAACTCTGTCATATGCTATTTCGAGGTCCACAAAGCAAGCGTAGACCTCTTTTGCATACTCCCAGGATTTTTCAAAGATTTGCCTTAGAGCAAAGATGTGATCCGTCGTGCTTCGGCCTTGTCGGAAACCACACTGCTCCCCCGATAGTTTGCAGTCGACTATTTCCCGACTTCTCTTCTCCAGACACTTAGCATACACTTTCCCAGGAATGCTGAGCAAAGAGATACCTCGATAGTTGCAATCTCTCTGATCTCTTTTTTTTGAAGATAGGGATCACAATTCCTGACTGCCATTGCTTACGGGCCTGTCCAGATATCCAAGCAACCTGACACACTCGAGTCAGCCACAGGATACCATCCTGATTTAAGGCCTTTAACTTCTCGGACCGGATTTCCTCATCACCTACAGCTTTGCCAGTCTTCAGGGACTTAATTGCCCATCTGATTTCTGTTTCAGTGATACTACCGTGATTATTCTCCGCTCCAAGGTGCACCTCATGTGCCTCAGTTGTTGCTGTCACCGGATTAAGAAGAGATGAAAAGTATTCCTTCCACCTATGCAATACGCTCTCTTCCGTTTTCAGAAGCCTCCCATCTGAACTCTTAATAGTTTGTGATGAAAGAGACTTCTTTCCACGGAGGCGGCGCACGGTCTGCCAGAACACCTTGTTTGCCGAACCATAGTCTGCCTCCAATTTCTCCCCGAACTTCTCCCAGGCTTTGGCTTTAGCTGTTGATACTGTCTTTGCTGCTGCTTTTCGCGCCTCAGTGTACCACACTCGACTCGAAGTTGACTTATTTTGCAAGCCATAGCAAATAGGCTTCCTTCTTTGCCTTGACAGCTTCTTGGGCTTCACCATTCCACCATGCAGTCCTTTTCTCACCGCCCTGCGCCACACTCAGCCGCTTACGACCACAGCACAATACAGCCGAAGTAATCATAGCAGTTTTAAACAACTGCCACTCCTCTTCAGCAGTACCACGATCACTGAGTAGTTCTTTGAAACTTGAAGATATGTTATCTGCAAAGGTCCTCACATTTGATGCGCCAAGTTTGTCTGAACCTAGTATTTCGCTTGGTTGGCATGGATTCAGAGAACCGCAAAGTGCAGACAACAAGGTGGTGATCAGTTGATAGTGATGCTTTCAAGTGGCAATAGCAACATGTCCAAACGGTATAAATATGGAAAACAGTGTCAGTTGGTTTAGTTAAACTGTCATCAGTAAGGGGTGAGGTGTCAGTGTGAAAATGGCTACACGAGAGCTATGAGAGTTCGAATATGGCCTGGTATGTAGAGCATAACGTATGGGTCATTCAATATCAGAGGTGGCTCAAGAATTCAACATCCCGCAGTCCACAGGTGGTGGCTCCTTAATGGGCAATTGTGGGAAGCTCTCCAGTCGGAATGGTTGGCAATGCCTTCAGATGCCTTCCACCGACTTGTGGAATCAATGCCACGCCGCACTGTGGCACTTCACCGGGATACAGGAGGTCCCACACGTTATTAGGTGCTATCCCATGACTTTTGATATGTGAGTATAAATACATCTGTATTAAAAAGAGTAAATACCTTTTAACTGTGGATGTGAAGACTATCAGTAGGAGGCGTAAACCAACTGCTTTTCCACAAAGAATTTTTATAAACATGTGTGTATATTTCGGTCACTACGCAGCCCTCTTTCATGAATCACGCTGAAAGAAGGCTGCATAGCGACCAAAATGTGCATGCATGTTTATTAAAATTCTTTGTGGAAAAGCGGTCGGTTTATGTCTTCTATTGATAAATACATCTGTTAAATGTACACAAAATTTCTCGGAAATTCAGAAGTGGCAAGTACCCTCTGGTGTCTCAAATATTAAAGTATAGAGAGAAGATGATGGACTCTCAACCTTCGGAAATTTATTGCTTTGGAATGCTAATCCCAATTGTCAGAATCTGAAAAACCCAACATGACATTTCACGCTGGAATATCTAATGAAAAGATGGTTCACAAACATATTCTGGAACAGGCACTCTTGAATATAGGTGATTAATTAAATGAATTGAAAAATGTTAAAATTGTCGGAAAAAATGTACATGTGGAACTGTCACCATCTTAATTTTTCTTTACTTCTGATTACTCAGAACCTCTTTGCTCATTCAAAAATCAGCCGCACTATTCACCCTTTTAGAGAACATATTGTCCACCAGGAGGGATACTGTAGTCGTCCGCCATTACACCCGTTCATTTTGATTCCTAGGCATTGTATCGTTCCGTAGCGAAGCTGCAGAAATAACGTGCTATTGCACGAGCTTTAGGGATTGCTATCTTTTCGTTCTAACACATTTTCTGCTTCTGAATCGGTGTACTTTACGTTTTCGACTTTTTATATTTTTTGCACGACCGTAATGGCGACGCCCATGAGATGACGTAATGAAAAGGTGAATAAGCTTAAACACTGAGTTCATCTTTCCGCTAAAATAACCACGAGATGCTGGGCAGATTCGAACTCTTACATCACAAATGGGTTACGATCTTTTACTCATTGAGTCTTTTAAAGATTCAACCCAAAAACCTCATAATAATTTGCTACTTGATTCAATTCAGAGTTGCCCTGATATCTAGAGACTGCGCAGTAAGATTTTTGCTCATGAAAGCTCAATCGTCGTCTCTATGGATAAAATAGGGTTTAAAAAACGTTGCCAATAATTTTAAATTCAGCACTCAGAGGGCGCATACAACAATGATTCCCTTGGTCATTAAACATTGCTGTTCTCTAGAAGATTTGAAACTTGCAGACCTGAGATGCAAGAAAGTATTAATGCAGCATGCAATGTTTAATCATGTGAAACTTTATGTACAATTTGCAACAAACTTCTACATCAGAAAGTTATGTGGGCGCCTCGAATAAGAAAAAATTTGAAGAAGGGTAAAGGTATTGCATATAAGAAGATTTCATTATGGAAGAAGAATTCTTACCTGTATCAAAATGGAATTGGTTTCTTTTTACCACTCTAGAAACTGTCACAGCTCCAATACTAAATAAACTAATTAGTTAAGAATATGCCGTTTCCTTCTCACAAATAACATAGACTCACTCATGGACAAACAGAGTCAACTATCTGTGCCACCATCTGAGAAATCTCCTAGTCAAACTCGATGTTTGAACGGGTAAAAAACGTGAAAACCATGCACCAGAAACTGCTTTATTTACACACACTGAAAAAATATCTAAACATAAAGGGAAGTGAAGATGGTATTGCAAAACAACCGAGTTCTGCAGTCCAAGCAACACCTGAAACTCATCCAATGCCCCTATTGATACAGCCAATACCCCTTTTGTAGCCACTATGTTAGATGTTGCCATTTCTATTGCCTCAGCAGCTAATCTTTTCACCTGAATTTCATTCATGTTTGAGTGCAGAAGACAGGAAGAGGCTGACGTTGATGATGGTGATGATTAAGATGATGGAGCAGATGAGGATGATCATGGAGGTGGGGCCAGGAATCTACCTGTTGTACAGCACACTTGGCAGAATCAGCTCCTTGAGAGCCTTCAAAAGGGGCCTGAGATCATCAAATGGAATAAACGAGGTGCTGTCAATCGGCGGGCATATACGAGGTCTGTTCAAAAAATACGTAGACTGACGTCATAAAACAAAATATACTTTATTCAGAAGTTACACATCTGGGTCCCCTTCAAAGTACTCTCCTCCCCGACGCACACACTTATCCCAACGGTGTTTCCACTTTTGTAAACAGTCCTGGAACGCTTCTTTTGTGATGTCCTTCAGCGCCTTCGTCGCATTTGCCTTTATGTCGGGAATCGTCTCAAATCTCCTTCCTTTCAAAGGTCTTTTGAGTTTGGGAAACAAGAAGAAGTGACAAGGAGCGAGGTCAGGTGAGTAGGGTGGGTGAGGAAGAACAGTGATCGAGTGTTTGGCCAAAAACTCTCGAGTTCTGAGGGCTGAATGGGCTGGAGCGTTGTCGTGATGAAACAACCAGTTACCTCTCGTCCACATTTCTGGCCTTTTCCACTCGTCCACTGGCAGTTTTTCCGAGTTTAACACAAAATTTCACAGCAACTCTTTGCTCGTTCAAGTCACTCATTCTAAAAATCCGCCAAACGAAAAAAACACACTTCACAAACAACCGCGTAGCTAATCAACCAATACTGATATTTGCAATCAAAAAACTGCCTTGTAATCAGCGGTTCTGTCAAAAGATGGCGACACCAAGCGATTTTGATTGGGACCAACAGGGCCTGCGCAATTCAAACAGTCTACGTATTTTTTGAACAGACCTCGTATTGTAAGGTTCAAACATGAGGCTAATAAATAAAGTTTTATCGTCCAGTCCAAACCTGGAGAAATTACCTGCAGAAGAAAACGCTTTGCTGCTGTATTACATTTACCTTGAAATCCCAGAAGACATAATCGTTAAGCCTTCATACAGAGCCACAAGTGCGTCGATCCGACCCAGAAGTCGAAAGCATAAATCGAAACACAATGACTACCGTTGGATGCTTTACAAATGAGTGTATAACCTGTATCAACTTCTAATGTAAAAGTTTAATTTGTTATGTAAAGGTTTAATGCTATCTTTAAGTTTTATTTAATTTTTGTGAAAAATTCAAATAATGTTTTAAATGAAAGAAATCTTGTGTTTATGAAATTTATTCATTTTATTTTTAAAGAAAATTCGAACAAACACAAATTCATTCATTTAAATTAATTCACACTTCATGACAGGTCATTTAGAACAATTTTCTATACACCTGCTTCATGATGGCGTCCACTGAATTTCCACGGGTTGATAATTTAAGATGATATAAGCAGTATTGGCCAAATGTGTCAGGCATCGAATGTTGCTTGATTCTCGTGTGCATGATCCATTTTTTGAGTGTCTAAGCATGAACGCGTGAAGTTTTGCATGTAATATATCAAGCAACTTGTAATGACATGTCATGAATGGGTACAATGGAAAATTAATGCTAGTCAAAATTGGTTCAATGGTACGTGTTGGAATAGTACTAATATAGTACCATTGGAAACTACCAATGCTAAGATATGTCATGTAATATTTCAAACAATTTGTAATGACGTCTCAGTGATTGTCATATTTTGGGCCCCTTAAAGAGCATCTGGGGGAGATAGAAGTTCAAGAAAGCTGTCCTCATTGGCTAAATCCAAAAGTATCAGGCAGTGCCACAGTGATGGGAACGTTTTGAGGAAAATTTTTCACAGAATCAAAGATATATGATTGCTTCTTGGAGGCAGTGTTGCCGGATTGAGCTAAAAACCGCAAATTGGGCTTTTATAAAACCAATTGGCTTGTAAAATTTTTACTTCGCGGTTTGGGATTTTTTTGGCGGGTCATACTTTTTACTGGCTTTTTTCGGCTTGTTGCTTTCTTGATCTTGTTTTTAGTCTTATCACTGAAAAATAAATTTAGTCAGGATTTAATAAATTACATCATATGATTGCTCTTCTACTGAATTATCTAATAGCCAGACTGGATATAGTGGCCAATCCGGTTTCAAGATTTGGTGCTGGCTTTCCATTTGTACTTTAAATATGTACTGGGTCGGGACACATTAATATGACCACCTCTCCTCGAACATGTTGGAACGTCCCATGGTATGCAGATGAAAAATCATTGCATATCATTAAAAGCTGACAACAGCAGATGTGTAGTAGCATCCATTAACACAGCAATTGTCGCCGTCATGGGCAGAGCAAGTGACCTGTCGGGCCTCCAAAAAGGGATGATCATTGGCTATCGGGCCAAGGGGGGGCAGCATTTCAGTAATGGCCACCTTTGTGAACTGCTCTAGGGCTGCCGTTGTGGAAGTGTACCGCGACTGGACGAACCAGACAGTTTCGAGCAACCGAAGAGGTAACTGTGGGTCCCCATGGGCCATCAATCCTAGAGGCGAGCGTCGGTTACGACGCCTGGCCAAGACCAATCGGCGTGCCAATGTTGAGCAACGGACACAGTAAATGAACAGTGGAGCCACTAGGCGTGTCAGCACCAAGATAGTGCAACGATCCCTCTTGAGGTTGGGGCTCCGGAGCAGGCGTATGAACAGCACCCATGTTGACGCCTGTGCATCGCCGAAAACTCCTCCAATTCGCAATGGACTATCGCCATTGGACTTCGGCCGAGCAGGTTGCTTTCTCTGACGAGTCGCGGTTTCTGGTGAACTGAATGGACGGACGATGGAGAATTCGCCGGGAGGCATCTAAGAACAGGCATCCCGACACCATCGTTGGCAGACGACAGGCTGGTAGGGAAGATGTGACTATTTGGGGGATGTTTTCGTGGTATGGTCTGAGTCCACTGATACCACTGAGTCTGATCGTTGCAGACCAGGTACACCCCTTCATTTCGACAGTGTTTCCTCAGGGTGATGGCACCTTTCAACAGGACAATGCTCCCTGCCATACTGCCAAAATTGTCCAGGACTGGTTCGAGGAGCATGAGGATGAATTCCAGCTATTCCTGTCGCCACAAAATTCCCCGGACCTCAACCCTATTGAACATTTGTGGGACCATCTCGATCGCCATGTCCGCAAGCTGGACCCTCCACCACGCACGGTGATGGAATTACGGGATGCACTGATTGCCCAATGGTCCCAGATACCTGCAACCACCTTCCGAGGACTTATTGACTCTCTGCCACGTCAGTTAGCTGCTGTGCTTGCCGCCAAAGGTGGATATTCCGGATACTAGCAGGTGGTCATATTAATGTGTCCCGACCCTGTATAAGCAGATATATAAGGGGCTCTAATAATGAGAAGGGACAAACAAACACAAACATCCATGCCCCTAGTATGACAGTGAAAGCTTTGCTTTCGGACCGCTCGTTTCGTTTTCCCTGCACTGCTCGATTGCCGATTGTCGAAATAAGGGGTTGTGCTCTGTATTATAAGGACTCCTACAGCACATACCAGGCTGACCGGGCGTAAATATTTTTGAAGACTTCAAAATTGTAAGTAGCTATCACAGTTTTTAGGTTTATCTTCTCTTTCAATTAACTTTGTTTTTCATTTCGATAGCTTAAATCTTGCCAGTACGTAATTATTTTTTATTTTATTGAAATCAGGCTAGCGTAAACTATAAACATGGGGAAATGGTACAATTTACTACCATAGATTTATATAATTTGTAACGAATATTTTTGGGAGGTTTTTGGGCTGCTTTGTGCACTAGTTTTGGGATTTTCGAGGTAGAAATATCTGGCAACACTGCTTGGAGGGTATAAAGAATGTAATCCGGTGTATGCCAGGTTTTGTCGAATCATCTGTGTTGGCTACGAGTAAAGAGGAGTAAGTAGGCTTGAGATGAGTAGGGAAAACGCCTCTTGCATGTGGGCATGTGAACAGGTATATTTTTTTGAGCTCTCCATATTTGCTGCATATCTATCGAACTTGCTTGGCGAAATCAAAATTCAAAGCTGTCTTTATTGCTTTCCAAGAAATTTTGAAATTGATACTATGCAGTCAGATTCACAAAGTAAATTAAGGGGTCGGAAAATTGAACTTTATGTACTGTTACGTTTAAGATCGTATCGATCTGTAAGTCATTTGGTTCATTTTTCAACATAATTCCCATGAAAATTTTGCACTTGTCCGAACATTTCACGAGTTTCTCAAAGCTAGCTGCAAAGAAGGTTTGTGTTACTTTCATAGTCAGCTGGTAATCTGCCAACAGACCTCCTTCATATCCTAGAACAGGTGACCACCCAGGTGATTTTTCATGAACCGAAGAGGTGAAAGTCAGATTTTGCCAAATGCGGACTGTTGTGAGCCTTTGTGACATTGGCACTGTGTGGATGAGCATTGTCATTCAACAGAAGAATTCCACTGGGTAAATAGCTTTCCTGGATAAAATTCTTTACTCTAAACTGGAAACATTTGTTTGTAAACTGGCTCAACAGATTTGCCCTGCACCCACAGAAATTGAATTACACCCTGTTGTTCATCACAGGTAAAATCAGCTAACACACCTGCCATATTACCAACTTCACACTTGAATCGCCATATGAAAATGTGACTACTAGCGCCATATACGTTACACGGTGGTGCAGCGACCTACACAGAGACTTGCGTAAAATGTCATTGTATGGACCAATACCCATAGAACAATTTCACATTGCAACAATTTAAATATATTTTGGGCCTTATATACTCGTGCGCTTCAAAAAAATTGGAATATTCAGATGGGTAGTGGTCCGTGATGTCAAATAGTCTCATGTTAAGTGTGATTAAATTGGTCAAATAAAACAGAAATTTTATTTCTAAACGTATAATGGATAAGTTTTAATTCTATACAAAAAGTAAAACAATTCATCAAAAAATCAACAAAGTTATGAGAGTTTTTATCACTTCAAAATAATGGAATATTGACAGCACTGCGTCAAAATAATTAAATATTAATACAAACAATAAAAAAAAGAATGTAACAAAGAGCAAAACTATCAAACTAACACTAATATTTGGTAGGGACGCCATTGGCATCAATGACAAAGCAAATTCGTTTTGGAAGAGGATGAATCAGCTGTCAACATCAGTGTTTGACCAAACTTTCTGTTTTAGTTCTTGAATTGTGAGTGGTTATCGTTTGCCAGTTTGCGTTTCATGATTTTACATAGACCTTCTATGAAGTCCAGGTCTGGGGAGTTAAGAGGCCAGGGATTTGTGTGAATATTCTGTTCCTTTAGCCAGTTCTTAGTTGAGCGCGATATGTGAGCTTGGGGTTATCTTGCTAAAAGAAAAAGTCTGTCTCCTTATAAATTTTCGGATGATGAGACAAGAAACGCATCCAGTATTTCCTGCAGGCCAATGAATTAGTCATTCCTCTGACGATTACAAGCTCTCCCGTACCCACGGAGCTCATGCAGCACCACACAATGATGCTGGATGGAAACTTGATATTTTTGTTCATGGTACGGGGATAGTGTGCCTCTTCTTTAGTTCGCCATACTCTGATTCCTTGGTCACCGAACGTAGACAGAATCGGGATTCATCGCTGAAGATGAGATTGCTGACGTCCTCAGGAGTCCAATTGGCATGAGCTTTACACCACTTGAGTCGTGCTTTGCATTGAGTTTTGTTCAACATAAGTGTATTGTTTGGCACATAGCTGTTCATTCGAAATTCATATAAGCGCCGGAGTGTTGTACTTAGGAATACATCAGTTCCATTTTTACGCCACAATGTGTTAATAACTTTTGATGATTTGAATCGATTATTAGGCACAATTTTGCGCACCCCTCTCTCTTCAAGTGTCGTCGTTGCACGTTTGTGTCCACGTTTGTCCCGACTTGTTTAAAATCCATAGCCGGATTTTCCTTTTTTCAAAACTTTGGAAACAACACTTTATGCGCAATGTACTGTTTCAGCAATATCACTTCGTTTGCGACTTGATTTGTGCAATTGGAGTATCAGCTTACGCTGGATTAATGACAGCTCCTTTTTGGGTGACATTTCTCAATAGATAGTGAATTGAAATTCTTTAGCAGCCGAGGAAGTATGTGAATTATAGTATCAAGTAACAAAAAGTATTCTAGCTTGGAAAACCAAATGGGATATCCCATTCCAGAATATGTAAATCGGAATATTCCATTACTTAGACGCGGTGCAGTCAATATTCCATTATTTTGAAGTGATGAAAACTCTCATAACTTTGTTGATTTTTGTTGAATTGTTTTACTTTTTATACAGAATTAAACTCTATCCAGTAGACGTTTAGAAATAAAAATTTTGTTTCATTTGACCAATTTATTCACACTTAGCATGAGACTATTTTACAACACGGTCACTGCCCAGCTGAATATTCCATTTTTTTAAAGCGCACGAGTATTGACTTAGCCTCGTATTTTCTATTATCTGATAAATCAAATGCAAGAAAGGTTTATCCCGAGATACCCTACATCCTAAGGTTAAGCCTACATCCCTATCTTCTTTCGAGATACCCAATGCTTTTATAGTGTGAACAAATTCGCGAATGTAGGAACCATTAGCAATATTCAGAAATAAAAAGTGTAGTGGAATTGCTTGATTATTGAGGGACAACCAGATAAAAGTGGAAATGTTGAAAATTGAACGGGTTCAATTTAAAAGCCCATTATGGGCCTCATTACAAATGCAAAAAACAAATGAGTTGGAATCCGGCATATTATTAAGTTTAGTATTATGTGATTTCTCATGCCAGCCCAGATGTTACATGACCTTTGTTTCGATGCCTAATGTCCTAAAACGACCTTTCAGAAAATGAATGGCTTCATACTTACTTTGTTATTTGGAACACTTAAATTCAACAATAGGTTGGAACAAAGGTGTCGTCTTGGGATACCTTGATGCAACAGAAAAATTCTAAGCCCACGTAAACACCGACTCAAAAGTTAGAGTAAGCTGAATTCTCCTTTTGAAGAAAACGATTGGGGCTAAATTAAACATTTTGCAGAATTTAGTGTGTTGAAAGAAACCCCCACATTTTGAGGTAAACTGAAGATGATGCTGTAGTCTAAACCGCGGTCAAGAAAAAAATATCCTTCAGGTAAGCTTGTAACACTGACTCAACTTCGTGCACAAAAGCCATTCTATTTTGAACACCAGAAGGCAGAACAATGTTGAATTCATCTGCTCGTCGATGTAATCGTACTTAAAAACAATTTTACAACCTCTGACAATTAAGTTCGGTGAATGACGTCACACCCTAATCTGTGCGAGCTTGACCAACACCTCCTAAAAAGAAAGCCTGTGCACTGAAAATTTATACATTGTTACGTCATCATAAAAAGGCATTGTTAATATTATTTCTACCAATAATAAGCCCTAAATTATGACTTCTTATGATCACGTAACAATGCATGAATTTTCAGTGCATAGGCTTTCTTTCTAGGAGGTGTTGGCTTGACGCGAGTAACAATGCATGTGATAACAAGCCCAGTCATTGTTTAAGCAGGTTCAGACAGGTCACGTTTGTGCGTGCAATGGTTTAGCAGATGCTCGTTTCTTCAGTTGAAGGTGTAGCGTGCGCACGTAACTGTGGATAATGGCTCAAAGAGGAACACTGCCGTAATCGTGCAACAGTTTCTGGCCAACAAAGGAGTCGTATCCATAGCTCATCCACTTTTTTTACTTGTTCACACGCCTGAAACGGGCCTTAAAGGGACACAGATTTGCGGGCATTCCAGACATTCAAGCAAATGTGACACGTGAATTTAAAGCCATCCCTAAGGAGTTTCCAGGACTTATACACCCGATCCCAAAAGTGTATTGCCTTCCAGGGTGATTATTTCGAAGGACAATAACGTAAATGTGGCTCTATCTGTTTTGCATTTTGTTGTGTGAACTCATTCACCTAATTTAATTGTCAGAGGTTGTATAAGCATTGTTTACAGCGGTAATGTTCTTGAACAGGGGAGGGGGGGGGGGAATTCGCTTCTGTTAGG
>JAHWFO010004489.1:0-86387 GCA_023313115.1 Rhysida immarginata | reverse complement strand
TGAGGAGACTATTTCCCCTAAAAGATGCACCTGACAGCATTCAACAAAATAAATCACTTACACGTGATTGAGAAGGAATTGTTGCAATTGTTAGAACCGGTGGAAAAGGAATATAAACAAATTATACTACGTAAAAAGCTGATCAGAAAAAAAAACTTCAATGTTGCAGCTTTTGAATAAAGGGGAAAACTTTGGTCCAATAATTGGGATCATTCTTATTGCTATGTAATTATACATATATTATGTAGTAGTATTTTGTTTCACCGCAAGATTTAGAGCCCCGAGTGGAATTCTCGATTAACAGAAAAAGGGGAGTACGGCTCTTGCTCAAGACCATTGTTGAAACGATGAATTATTTCATATTGTTGGATTTTCGCTGACACATTTGTCTTCAGAGCAATGATTAAATTTAATTGCTATTTTATTTTATTAATTTATGCATTTATATTTTATTTATTCATTTAGTCTAGTTTATTTAATTAATTAATTATTCGCTTTATTTATTTTATTTTATTTTTTGTATTTATTTATCATTTAATTAATGTATTCTTATATTAATTATATTATTTTATTTATTTATTTTTTTTATCCAATTCCATCATAATTTTTTCATTTTATTTACACATAAATTTTTATGGCTTTTTCATTGAAATGCCAAATTGTATAATGCTTAAACATTACAGCAATACTGCTCTTGATTCTCGTTCTATGCTTATAAGGAGATTCAACTTTGGATTCAAAAGTGTTTGCATCATTTTTGGATTTTATGATCTATAACCATTAATAAAAATAGATCTATTAAATTAATCACACAATTATAAATAATTGTTTGAACTTATCTTATTTTAATCTTAACAGACAAATTTAAAAATAAAACCGTAAATTCCTTGTGAAATTTTATAATATACGAATCCTTCTTTTAAAAATAACATGAATTTAACATAATCTTAGAAATAACAAATTTAACGTATTTTAAAGTAACATGCATTTAACATAATCGAAAATTAATAAAACAGTTTTTAATTATCTTGAATGGGGTTTGAATGGATTTTCAGCCCTATATGTGTGATCTTCGTCTTCATCATCATCCCACCAGTCGTTAGCAGAATCCTTAAAAATTCCTGTTTAAATAATTATGCAGTCCAACCTCGATAAGTGGACAGCCTCGGGACCGGAAGAAAATATCCACTTTCAGCAGGAAGGTTTCAAGTTAACAATTTTTAAGAACTAAAATATACTACAGCTTTTTGCAACTGGTAAAATGTTGTTTTCAATTGAAATAATAATCTTTTCAAATGAAAAAATAATCTTTTCTAAATAAAAAAATGTGGATTTCAAAACAGAAAATGCAGTTTTCAAATTAGAAAATAAATAGACAAAAATTCATAAATTTAAATCAAAGAAACAAAATAATTTACATAATAAAATTAAAAAAGCGTTCCTCTTACCCCCACTCTCCCTTACCCTCTAGTGGCAATTATTAGTAATGATTGTCGAAATTGGTTCAAAATAACCTGGTTTAGTGGAACCATTATGGTTCATTTGAACTTTCAATGCTAAAATATGGCATGTAATATATCAAACAACTTGGAATGATATGCCATGAATGAATATAACCTAAAGTTAGTGACAGTCGAAATTGGTTCAAAGTCATCTGGTTTAGTGAAACCATTATGGTTATTGGAACTATCAATGCTAAAATATCGCATGAATATATCAAACTTGGAATAATGTGCTATGAATAAATATAATGTAGAATTAATGATTATCCAAACTGGTTCAAAGCTACGTGGATAAACATTGAACCAGTTTATTCATTAATTCTACGTTATATTCATTCATGGCACATCATTCCAAGTTGTTTGATATATTACATGCCATATTTTAGCATTGATAGTTCCAATGATCCACAACGGTTCCACTAAACTAGGTTATTTTGAACCATGTTCGACAACCACTACAGGGCAAGGGAGAGTGGGGGTAACAGGAACGCTTTTTTAATTTTATTATGTAAATTATTTTGTTTCTGTGATTTAAGTTTTATGAATTTTTCTCTATTTTCTAATTAGAAAACTGCATTTTCTGTTTTGAAATCCACATGTTTTATTTTGAAAAGATTACCAATTGCAAAAAGCTGTAATAATTAACTTTCATGCAGAAAATCAAGCACAGCGACACGCAACACACACATCCTTCGAAACAAGACCATACCTAATGAAAACAAGTCAACCAACTCTCGCCTTTGAGTGTTGCCAAGTTTGGTTTGCGCTTGCACGGTTTTCCCTTAGTGAAAGAGAAATTAGAAGCACTCCTTAGTTTATAGCGGTCACGGGATGAGGGCGCCAGTATCTTTATCGATCATTGAAACAAATAAACCATTAATAAATGATTTATAAATTATGTTAGGTTAGGTTAATCAAGTACCGAAAGGCTAAATGGATACTGTCACTAAACCATTGAAGAACTGTATTGTTTATGTATTCCACCCGTAAACTTAAATACTTACTTCTCTACATTCGACACCCGTAAAACTTCTAATTTGTAATTTGTGTATATTTGAAATGAAAGAGCTGGTCGTAACGGAGGCGTGTACAATGAATACCGCCTAGAGAGAAAGCACGTGCACGAAAAAATCATACATTGTTACATCACTTAGAGTAGGGACAATTTCGGGCTTATTTCTGGTAGAAATACGATTTACAATACCTTACCCCAATACATCAAATTAGCGCCAACAATGAGTGAAATATTAAATGAAAAATTAAGTTGTATTCGTTCGTGAGTCGTCATTACGAAATGATAGATATGCAAATTACGTATCCTTTCCTTTTTCTATCCGTTTTCCTATCCGTTCATTCCTTTCACACATTATGAATTTGTCGATAAAATGCACAACTATAACAAAAACTATAGCTATTATTGTTTGCAAATAGATGCGACGTTTATGTGCATTCTGTTCAGTACTTTTCTCCCTTGTAATTATGGATAAAGAGTGAATAAATTTCAACCAACTTTTAATTTTGACTAAATTTCTTTTTATAATTTTCGGAAGTATTCCTACATTATTTTTGATTATTTGAAATGGAACAACCACATACAAATGAAGCGGACGCGAGCTGACGAACGCGCGCAAGCTAACGAGCTGTGCGCGTGCTACAACAATGCCTTCGTAACGTGCGAATGTTCCAATGTAGCGTTAACAATGCTGGAAGAGTCGAAATATAATTTTTTTTAATAGTTTTGGAATTTTTGCATATTAAAATTTAAAATACATTAAATTAAAAAATTAAATACAATTTCAAATTTAATAATTTCAAAAATTTTGCAGCAATTATTTTCCAGGCAGTTATTTAGATATGTTTCACATAGAAAATCCCTGGCGGAGCGGATGCAGATCCGCATGGATTGCGTATAGTGGCGCCTCCGCGCGCATTCCGCGTGGAAACGCGAAATCCGCTGAGCATTTCACAATTAAAAGTTTCGCGCAACTTTTCCGCTTAAGCTGTCTCCTGATTGGTCCCTCTAAAATAGTATCTTCTTTCGTAAAATGGAGTCTAAAACTTAGCTTTTGAAATAAAAAAAGTCTATCAAATGAATTTTCAGCAATTTTTTAAGTGGAGATGTTATATATTGTTAATTTTTCATTTGGCGGAGTATGTTTAAAAATACAAGAATTGTACTGTCCATTATTTGTATAATAATAAATATATATTTTAATTACAATAATATTTTTTAAAAAAATTAAACCCTTTTTGGGTAAAAGTCGAGATTTTTGTAATTTAGTAGGTTCTCCCTACATGCTTTGCGCTTCACCTGCTTCCTGATTGGCTGAGGCAAAGCGGATTCCGCAATATTTCCAAACCCCCTTGAAATGAAAAATCCGCTCCGCAACTCTCGCGGAGATGATCTACAAGGTTTGCGCGTGAATGTGAAACGCCTCAATTTAGCGGAAAAGGTCCGCTTTTGCCCGCAGATTGCGCATCCGCGTGTTTTCCGCTCCGCAAAGCTGTATGTGAAACAGACTTTAACGCGCTCATAGAAGGTTTGATACAGTCTTTATTGTTGTTGACATCATTTGCTAGAAATTACTTTTCGATAAGATTAGGCATAACAGCAATTTGAGCTGAACGAATGTACAAGAGCTCGAAGATGGTCGAATTTGATTCAGTATTACCTCTGCTAATGTTACCATTATGGTACCATTGGAAATTTTCAATGCAAAATCATGCTATGTAATATTACCAAACAACCTGAAACGACATTACTATACTATATACACTGGGTGCAAATTTGAACGATAAATGAGATATGAACAATAATAAAAATGCCGCCACCAAGATCAAGTTAAAAAGATTCTATAACATCAAGGATGATGGAATTTGGAGGAATAATAGGGTACATACAACTGTGTATAGCGTTAAAATTTGATCGAATTCCAACGAGTAGTTTTTGAATTACACATTCAACATCGTAACACATGCTGGTTAGTACCCACATGTGAGCATGTGTTATGATATTGAATGCGTAACTCAAAAACTAGTCGTTGGAATTCGATCAAACTTTAACGCTATACAGTTGTATGTACCCTATTATTCCCCCAAATTCCATCATCCTAGATGTTGTAGAACCTTTTTAACTTGATCTTGGTAGCGACATTTTTATTATTGTTCATATCTCATTTATCGTTCAAATTCGCACCCATGTTAATGTAAACATTTTTTTTTTTTGCTTAGAAATCACCCCTACTACCATTTACGAAATTTTCGTTCACTCATCACGGGACATTTTGTATATAAAAATATCTAAATTTTAATTATTAATTTGACTTTTTTATCCTCATTTTCATTTATTATGTTCAGAGCTTCCTGTATTTATTCATTCCTCAATCGTATTATCAGATATTGTTATTCATTTTCAAAAATATTTAGTAGCTATTTATTCCATCACCTTGACAATGCTAGGAAAAGATGTGAAACCGGTTGGTGACTTTATTCATCAATAAAAATGTATTGTAAAGCCTTCATATTTCATAATCTTCATCTGTTGATGTCAAAATTTCAAACCGTTTTGCGCTATCACGTAAGATTTGTTCGCTAAACAACATGATTACTTTAGTTTTATTATAAATGGACAGTATTACACAAGCCTACGATAGTTTATTATCAAGAAATTTTCAGTGATTTTTTTCTAATTTCAACTTGCTGAATTTAAATTTGAAAAACATTTTGTATTATCACGTAAGGTTTGTTCGCAAAATGGCATGCTCATTTTAATGGTTATTCTATGAAAATGGATAGTATTATAGTCGTCGCCAACTAACCTTAAGAATTTCTAAGGCCGGTATTCAGATTGAGTACTCATGTTCTTGCTCTTGCTCAAACCATTGTTGAGTACAAATTCAATAACATGGAGCATGAGCGCTTATAGCTTATTCAATAACATGGGATAAGATGGTCTTCGAGTCCGATTACTCCATTACTCCATTAATACATTCTGCGCTTGCACAGTTAATAAAAAGTTGTTCTGCAATTTACCTATTAAAGATGTTATTTAGTTTATTTGCATTTTGTGAAAAATCCTTGCGTGATGGATGAAAATTGAATTCATTTTCAAAATCAGTATACAAAAATTGCATTAAATCAACTACGGTGATCCAAAAGTGTTACATTTTATTACATTGTTAACGACATTTTCAGTGTTTGCGCGTGCCTCGTGATTCTTATGAAAGCATTGAATCGCTGGAAAGCAAATACTGAAAATGTCGTTAACAATGTAAAAAAATGTAACACACTTTTAGATCATCCGGTGTAAAAATTAAAATAATTTTCCAAAATTTAAAATTTGCATATCTGTGTAAATGTTACATAATTACACTTCATAACATATTTTTGAAAAATTTTCAATTTCGACGCTACTTTCAAAACATGTTATTTTTTTCTCTAGTAACAAAACACTCCAGAATATCTCACTTATGTATTTATTTACGTCAGTTTATGGCGTTACATAACTAATTTGTAACTCTAAACAAATAAATGAAATGGGGAAAAATTTTTTGTTAAGTACCAAGTAGGACAAAAGTATGGCAATTTTAAAAATAGAGACAAAAGTTTGGAAATTGTCGATTTAATACTTAGTATAGTCCCTTTTTGCAGGAATTACTGCTTGAATTCGGCGTTGCATGGACTCAATTAATTGTTTACATTGACTGGCATTAAATTCGCAAACGCTTTTGCGGTGCACGCGTTAATTCGTCCACTGTTTTTGGATGCTGTTTTTTACCATGATCTTCATGTAGCCCCATACGTTTTCTATCGGATTCAAATCCGGGCTATTGCCTTGCCATTACAGGCAGTGGTATCTTGTTCGTCAAACCAATCCGTTCTGTGGTAAATGAATTTATTATGTTCCTCGAAAAAAACACTGCTTTGGGATAAGATGGTCTTCATGATGCGAATGTAGCGTTCACTGTTGGTGTTACTACTCATGAAGCAAAGACTTCCCAAACCTTTACTCCAACTGGAAACTTCACAGTTCGTGAAACGCATTGTGGATTAAGCATTTTATTAAATGTACGGATTACGTGTAATGTGCCATCGTTGTTCAAGCAAAAACAACACTGAATAGAACTCTTTCCCAATCTTCAAACTTCCATTGACGATCTTTTTTTACCCACTAAAATCTTGCTTTCTTCTTTTTTTTTTTTCTTTTTTTTTTGTTAAAAGTGGCTTTTTCCTGGCACTGTAGAAACTGTAACCAAATTCTTTCAGCCTCCTGATTGTTGTCTTGGATGATACATCTCGTTTGATGATTGATTTCCAAGCAGTAGTTATTTCTTTAGCAGTTTGTGTACGCGAGTGTTTCACCATTTCTTAGGCGATTATCTTGGGCTTTGGTTGTGATTCTTTTTCGATCTGACCGTTTTGAAGGCATGCATGATCCATTTTTCTGAACGTGGAGATGATTTTGTTTACTGTGGGTGCACTCAAGTTGAGCTCCCTAGCAATGTCAGTTTGTTTCATTTTGTTTTCCACGGGTAATTATCATATCTCGTATGCCCTGATCAATTTGCTTTCTTGGGGGCATTTTCACTTATTGCCGCTAACAAACTGTTTTTCAAGTTAGCAAAATTTTTTTTAAGTGGAAGAGAATGCTTTCGCCCCCCCCCCCATAAAAATGTATTAAACTCAAAGAATATTTGCATACAGCAGAAAAAGTTAAAATTTTTGAAAGCTCATAGAATTTTTACTTGAAATAAGCAAAAATTGCCTAAATTTTGTCTCAACTTTTAAAATTGCCATACTTTTGTCCCACTTGTACTTAACATAAAAAATTTTTGATTTAATTTATTTAATTAGCCATCTGACAAATTAGTCATGTGAAGCCATGACCTGACGTAAATAAATACGAAAATGGGATTTTCCTGCGTGTTTTTGTTACCAGAAAAAAAAATTAATATGCTTTATCAAAACTGTCGAAACAGAAAAATTTGCCGAAAATATGTCATGGAGTGTATGTAATGAAACTTAATCGAAATTATTTAATTTCATTAGGAATTATAATTTAAGCATACGTTGTTCTATCGTAGTATCTCATGAATTTACGAGCAGAAATTTACCAATCATCAGTAGTGAACATACTACAGTTTTCTTAAATGGAACGCTCGTTATTCACTCCATCAATAAAGAAGACGAAGGTTATTATTCTTGTTTGGCTAATAATGGAATAGGGGAACCACTAAGCAAAATCATTCATCTCACCGTAAAAGGTAAGAAGTGACATTTGAAAAAATACAAAACATTCGACATTAGAGTTTATTCTGGTCAAACCATTATCTTCTCCCCCCCCCCGCGTCACTTCCCCAAATAAAAAAATCGACTGTTCTCAGCAGCAAGATCTCACATGTAAATGAGACAGAGAACAGAAAATGACAAGCACATGCATGCAAATGTGGCAGAACTAAAGAAAACAAGAATGGTTTTGCCGCCAGGGCGGATAAAAGGTGGTCATCCTTTCCTTCCTACTATGCTATGCGAAGAATCCGTAACGCTTATTGTTAAGAGTTTTCATCGCACCAACAATATGCGCGGACCAACAATATATAGCTCATGTCCTGCAATGCAAGGCAGAGTTTGTGCAACAATAGGCAAACGTCTTTGTGTTAAAAACTATACAATGGAAGGTACGATTTTTATTATAAAGGGTATCCCAAAATGAACTGACATTTTGATTTTGCCGCCATTTTTTTGGTGGTATAATCAGAGTAGAGATTTTTATATGCTATCATTATTAAATATTGAGATTAAATTATGCAAAACTACACAATCGAACAATGCGTAGAAATTGCATGTTGATAATATTGTTGATAATTATTGTTGCACAAAATTTGCCTTGCATTGTTGGTCATGAGATATTTCTTATTAATATGCCCTGCTATCATTATGAATATCGATTTATTATCGATAATTATTATTTTTTTGAAATCTGAGATTGTAAAAATTCACTTCAAAAATTTAATGGTCATGTTATCTTGGCAAGGTGATGTGAATTGGCCACCAAGTTCATATGGCAAGAAATCGTTATACTTTTTTCTCTGGGGTTATCTTACGGATAAAGTGTACTTCAGTAAACAACAAACTATTAAGATCCTCAAAGATGAAATTCGACACAACGTTGCTGAAATTTCCCAGCAATTAACATGTTATTGAAAATTTCCTCAAAAGAGTGAATTTGTGGTACCAAGGCCGGGGCAGTCATTTGTCAGATGGTAAGAGGTTTTGTATCATCCTTAATCACCACGTCTTTACTTCGTAATAAAGCAAAAATATTATAAAATTTCCAATGAAAAATGGATTTTATTAAAAACGAGAATTTCTCCCGTGAAAAAATCACGGGACCAAAAGTAAATTTATTAGAGAGGCACTAAATTCGAGCAGCACTCACGACAATGCTTATGTGCACGGAAAATAGCGCCATAAAGTGCTACCAAATTATCGCCATCTCTCGTGTTCAAAAATTATTCACGCTAAATTCTAATTGTTACTATAGAGGCGGAATAAGATAAAGTGCGCAAAGCCTAACACTATCTCCTTTGCCACTGCTCGCAACAACAGTTCCTCTTATGGAGAACTATATTCTGAAAATGCTGAACGACACGGTCTTTGCATTGTAAACAGCTCCACTTAGCTCTCATTCGTCCCCAAATCGCAGTTGGTTATTTAGCCTCGATGTCGCCATCCGAAATCGCTCTATGTGCAGGCGAATGCGCTCTCTATCTTTTTCTCCTCTTTGATGGTTACGGTCATTCGTAATTATTATTATTATTATTAGGATTAAAAGGTGAGCTCATTTTGGGACACCCTTTTTTATGCCCGTCTTCGCCGTGCTTAAACATGTACGTGACGAATTTGAAGATGGTAAGGCGTAACACGTTTAGTATGACGCATTGTTCTTCGAGTGCACGCTTATATGCCACCCTTGCATTCCGTATGTAAGAATAAGCACATAGTGCAGAGGATCATAAAATGGGTAATTTTCTAAAATCCTACAAGTCCTACCATCTGTGCCCTGGCGCAAATGACTCTACTTCCAGGTAAAACCACAGCAACGTCCGAAGTTGTCGGTAAACTGTATGGTGACGGTCATTAGGTTGAACGTTTGGGTTATTAATCAATACAACAGCCAATTCCAAATAATCAGGTTCATTACAAGCTACAATAGTCAGCGGGGATAACGCAAGACAATTCGTTTTAATACCAACATTACCGTTACAGGCGACTGATAATTTTGTAGAGTACGAACGTCGACAATTATAATGATAATTAACAAGTCCCAGCTTATAATGAGTATTAATTAAATTTTTTCTGAGAAAACTCCGAAATTGAAATGAAAATCCCCGTAACGCCCAGGAGTATCCATAAAAAAGGTGGTTTCAAGGAGTGTGGATAAAAACCACAATTGACATTAACTCTCCGGATTACAAGTCCTTAAACAATATTGGTATTTACCTAGAGTAGATAGATACTGATATCCCAATTTCGTTTTGCCTTGAAAAGCTCGGCGAAGACGGGCATCTCAGCTAGTATTCGTACTAAAACCGCGAGGCCATGGATACACAGAGCTTACCTACACTTTAAAACACTCTAACACTTTAAAACTGAATTGATAATATCTAAATAATTAAAAAATTAACCTTAATTGTTCGAAATGACCGCCATTTGCTTCTTAGCACAATTCGCACAAAAATCATATTTTACAAAGGGGTTATATACCATGGAATCCCCTTGACGAAGTTTGTCCTAAGACTTTTCAACAAACAAGCACGTGCACCTTGAAATTTCTTTGCAAACAATTACTTTAAAAGTTATTACAGTAGATTGCTTGTGTTAATTGTTAAAAATAAAATAATCTAGGCCTACTAACGCACACTGCGTCCCGAAGTCATTTGATTGTTCAATGCAGTATTGTAAGTAAACGGAGCTTCGGGGACCCCATGTTCATATGACAAAAAATACTTCTAAGGACCTCTTCTATCATCTCCCAAAAAATCTGTATTCAATTCAAAAACACCCTGTATAATGGTAAATGGTGAAATGAGTGTCAATTGTTGAAGCGTTGAGTGTAAGCGTCTATTGTTGCACAAACTTTACCTTGCATAGTTCGTATGAGGTAAAGTTTGGTCTGTGCATATTGCTGTGACATACCTCCTATCAGTATGCGCTGCCATCAATTTGAATATCGATTATTATCGATTAATATTATTTTTTTCGAAATCTCATTAGGAAGTGACCTTCTTCTTGCTTTGAAGATTTCATCAAGATTGGAATAAAAATATAAATTTATATAAGAAAGAAATACATAAACAACTTTTATCCTTATATATATAATAATATTAAAAAAAAATAAAATAAAAGAAGTATATTTCGTCAAGAGATGGCCTACTGTCATCGAATAATTTTTTTCGGTATAGAACAACCGAATGAACTAAAGCGAATCCGTTGAAATCTATGATCGAAAACGTATAGTCGTGATATGCTAACTCTATCGGATGGCAAAAACTGTCAGTGGACAAACAAATTAATATCAAACGGAATAAACTAAACAGTGAAAGCGGTATAAAAGGGGTAAAAAAGCGTAATGTATCCATCATGACCTGCCTAAAACCTTCCCAGGTTTCACTTGAATTAACCATGTAAAATTTCATCAAGATTGGTCCAGCCATTTTTAAATGCATAGCGAACAGACAGACAGACAGAGAATTTTATATACAGCGTATCCCACAACAGGTATAAAAAACTTCGTGAGCGTATTCTACATAAAAAACTGAGACGAAAAGGCCGAATACAATTTTTGTTTTAGATCGTTCATTTTTGAGTTATGGGTATTCAAAGATAGCGAATTTACCCTAATTTCGCATACAATTCGTTAATAATAACGTAAACACACGGGACACGGGTTCTGAATTGATTGTCAGTGTTATGACAATGTTGCCCAAAGTCATGACTAGTCTAAATAAAAATCTACAGCAATTTGTGAAACTTAATCTCAACAATCATAATATTTTGCAACTGGTAAACGTAAAGGAATTATAAATTAATAAACATTGATTTCTAATAATAAATAAATAAATAAAAGGTAAACATGATGTATTAATTTTTTTATCGAAAAATGAAAGGAAAAATTCTGCGACCTGGGTTCGAACCAGGAACCTCGACTATCATGGCCGATGCCTCTACCAGTTGGGCTATCGCAGACACCCGGACAGCTATGCTGTCACAAGGTGTCTTAAAGACAACCAAGTTGTCAAAGGTTGAAAGCCCAATAGGAGGTGGGTACCCGACTCACAGATCGAGAATTTCTCCTATCCAAACCATCAGAAAGTTTGATGAACTCACAAGTAAATAAATAAATATACATGTAGACTGGAGGTAAACATAATTAATAATAACAATCTAAGGAATCTTAATTCACATTAAATGCTCAAAGTGGCCACCGTCAGCATCGAGTTGGCCACGAGTTTACCCTGGGTGGCCACACTCCTGATTCATCTTCTATGCTTCTAGCGGCCAAATGTGGAACGTCAGATGCGCGGAATTATTCGAGTCAATGTGTTTTGGACAGATCTACACTCTTATAATAGCGATATACATATTAGACGTTTCCTATAAAAAAAGCGAATCCATGGAGTTCTTTTTGAATATCTCTGTATGCAAGGTGTTAATTAAATGTTGGAGGATATTTCCTAAGGACAAAATAAGACGAAAAAGTTCTTGAATATTTTTTAATAAAGGCCTATGAAAAATGACTTTGAAATGTTATGACATCAAATTTTGTTCGCAACATGTGGGTTAATAACTCGGGTTCTTCTAGGCCAGCTATTTTTAGCACATTTTCTATATATAGAAATGTGCTTATGTGAACGGTTTGTCCAGCCGTCCGTGAGTCTGTCCGTCTGTCTGTAGACACAATTCCCACAATTCATTGCATTGCCATAGAAAGAGTGCATGTATTGAATTGCTGGAAGACACGAATTATCCTCGCATTGGGGAAAACGCGTGTTGAGAACATACATGGGTTCGGCTCTGCGCGTGCTCTAAACGTTAATGAGATAGTGCGCGTGCAGGATGCACGTGTTTGACGATTATTGAAAGGGCAGTTTGGTCTCTAAATCAAGAGAATTTGTTTATTCCTAGGAAGCTTAGTATTTATTACGATAACTTGAAAACGAATAAACTTTTTCAAAGTCTGTTTTCACCAATCCATTAATATGGGACAGAGCACGAACAAGTACGAACGTGAGATAGCCGGAATAAGTATGTACTGTAATGGCATGTGCTTTAACGGTACCATTAAGATACCCCCTTAAAAACTTCCTATAACCAGATATGGCATGTAATATATCAAACAAATCGTAACAACATATCATGAACGAATATATAAGAGTATCTAGTGATAGCAGGTATTGGTCTAATGGCACGTGTACGTGCAAGGATGTCTCATGAATGAATATAACGCGTAAATAATGTTGGTGTGAAATGTTTAGTAGTACATGTTTTAATGGTAGCAAATGGAACTTTCAATGCTAAGATATAGCATGTAATATATCAAACAACTCGTAACAACGTGCCATGAGTGAATATAACGAGTAAATAATGCTAATGGTTATTGGATTAGTAGCACGTGCCCTAATGGTGCTATATGATACCATATGGTACCATTGGAACTTTCAATGCTAAGATATGGCATGTAATATATCAAACAAGTCGTAACAACATATAATGAGTGAATATAACGAGTAAATATTGATAGTGGTTATTGGTTTACTAGCACGTGCCCTAATGGTACAATATAGTCAGCGCTGCCGTTTGTAGAGTAATTACCCTATTGTAGGGTAATTTATGATTCCGTAGGGTAAAAATCAGATAATGCTCTGCGTAGGGCAATAGTAGGGTAAAACGGTTATCACTGAATATCAGTGAATTTTTTTTACTAAAACTGCTATACAGCGAAATTTTGATTATCTCTGACGTCATATCAGCATCACACAGGAAGCAATCCCTGCTTGTAAGCACATAAGTAATACCCAATCAGCGCCAAATTCAACTCAACCTTATACCCAATCATAAAAATAAAGTGATCGATTTTGAACCAAATGAAAAAATGTTAGCAATGAAATATAAGTGCAAGTAATTTAGTGTGTTTAAAGAAAAATACGTCTGTCACTTATTAATTTAATTTCAGTTTCCATTTCATTGTATTTTGTGATGACTCTTCAATAAAATAAATTTTTATTTCAAAAAGTTGGTGTAGTTCATTTAGCCATTTAAACTTTATGTATCATTAGACTCCTTTTACTACCTCGAGTATTTTAATACCTTCTGGGGACTTTTTTCTAGGTGGAAGAGTTTTTTATCGATATCGAGACTCTCTGGTGTATCGATACATCGCATATCACTAGCGTAGGGTAATGTAGGTAATTGCAAGAAAACGGTAGGGCGATATTATTCCCTCCTGGCGGCAGCACTGAATATAGTACTGTTAGAACTTTCAATGCTAAGATATGGCGTGTAATATATCAACCAACTCATTACAAGTTGTTAGATCTATTGTTATCCATAGCTTATTTGTATCAAGAGCATAATGCTGTTAGGCTTAATGTTATCTAAAACTCACTACTGTTATGCATATTGCTAATTAATAGTTGTTAATCGCTTGCTTCAATAGTAGACGATAACGTAGAAACACTTTAGTAATTTAATATGATAAAATAATAGATTCTTACACACAACGCTTCAGCAATTGAGACTCACTTCGTTTAACATTATGTGGGAATTCTTACAAATTAAAGAACTTTTATTTTTTTAAATGTATGAGGAATAACTCCCTCTCCATTTACCTTTCAGTTCTTCAAGTTTATTCGTTTAAATTCGCTCTATAAATTAGCTTACTTAAATAATAATTTACAATTTAGTTTTCATATTTATTTATTTTCTCTGAAGTGTTTTAAAATATTGATTAACTCAATATATCAATAACATGGAAATGTGCTCCCTTTATCCGCTTTGGCGGTAAAATCATTCTTGTTACGAAAATTGGATGGCTTACATGTTATACATAGCCCGTTAATCGTTTCAATAGCCCATGTATTGCGAACAAACTTGACCTCATCACATTTCAAAATCATTTTTCTTGAATTTATGCCGTATATTAAAAATCTACCAAGAACTTTTTCGTCCTATATTTTTCCTTAGAAAACGATTCTCCAAGTAGCGCCCAACATTTAATTTACACTCTGTATAGTAAAGTTTTAGTGGCGGTGGAATTCTTGAAAGGAGCGCTTTGGATTTGATCGTGGTCAAAGTGATATTCAAAGGTGTGAGTGTGCAGAAGGAAAGGAGACGCATGTTATGTCACCTGCAACTGGATTGAAAGCCTTTCTCAATGATTATTGGGGTAATCCAGTGCATAGGTGGGCAAACCAGATATTCGGATAAGTGTTTCTCTTCTCGTGTTTATTTCTCTAGTGTCCAGACAATTATTGGTTGATAGTTGCGGTATAGTAAAACTCCATCTAACCTCTCCCTAACTGCGCTTGGTCGGCTTTCTCACCCTGCGTATGATTACATTGTTACTTGGTTTCAAGGACCATTAAAAATATATGAATTGAATTTCCTTATAAAGAAAACAAAATAAAGCGCTTGCAGCACGATGTCGCGTTGTGATTAGGCTTCGACCAATCGCAGTTAGGGAGAGGATAGCTGGCGTTTTACTATACAAGTGTGGGGATCAATTCTGCGTTTGCCTGGACAATATGCGTTTATGAATCCTCATCCAGTAGAGATTGTATGAATTACTTAAAAGAAGGCACAAATTATACCAAACTACTTTAAAAAATTGATAATTTGTATATTATAAATGTTACCCATAAAAGTACTGAATTAATTATTAAGTAGCGGAAGAATGGAGCTACCTATTGTTTTCACAATGTCCGTCTGTCCCCTTCATAATTTCCGCATTTTTTGAGGTAGAAGGTTGAATGTAGCTTACTATGGGCATGTGCAAATTCACTATTTAGTTTGGTTTTGATTGGCCCACTGGGGGTCGGAATTTCTGTGGGCGGAAATTAGAGGGGAGCAATGATCTACGCGTATTTATGCATATAAAGGAGTGAAATTCGGTATGCAGATTCCTCTAAGTAAGACCAACATTACTGTAAAGTTTGGGCCAAATTGTTTCAATAGGGTCGGAGTTGTGGGAGGTGGTAGTCACTTGGTATTGTATGTGATATATCATTCGATCGGAAATGATGAGAAACGAAAGAAGATAGAGCTCTTTTTCATTTTCTAACTACTACATTCGAGAAAATCAATTTTTCGATTAAAAAAATGGGAGAGGGTCAAAAAGTGCAACTAAATGGGTAAAAATAGATGAATTCAGGGCTTCCGCTACTTTCCTATACCTTCCTCGGGAGGATTAATTTCTTGTTTGTTTATTTAATTGCAGCTGCACCTGTATTTGGCAAAACTGTTTTAACCATAGTGGCAAAGAAAGGAGATGAAGTAAAAATGCCTTGCCAAGCAAAAGGAAATTTACCGATAAAATATTCGTGGTATATTAATGGAAGCCAAATTGAAGAAAAATTAGATATGAACAGGTTTATTTGCTTTCTTTAACTTAGTTAATCATGACCAGCAGGTAATTTCATTTTTGCTGTTTGTTTTTGCAGTTTTAGATTAAATGTGGTAACATTAACAATTTTCAGATATAAACTAGAGAGCTTAAACAAAGTTTCCAGTGGAAATACATTAACTATATTTAACGTAGAGAGATTGCATACGGCTTTATTTACATGTTCAGCTACAAACTTACTTGGAAAAGCAGAGCTGAATATTTCTCTCACAATTCAAGGTTAGAGTCAAATTTTTAATTATTTATCAAATTTTCATGTGCATGTGAAAAATGGTTTGTTAACAGTATTATTGCATGAATTAATAACAATTGGAATTTGATAATTTTAAATTAAGCATATTTATCAAGTGTCTTTTTTGTATATTGAAATTATACCGGGGGATTCTTATGTTAATATCTCATAAACGATTCACAAACATTAGTAATAATTTTATGATACGTAGATTGAACGATGTAGAGAACAAAATATCACAGCAGATGTTGGAAGTGACCGCCTTCTACTGTGTGAATTCTATAAAAGAATAGCACTGATAATATTTTCTGTCACGTGTATTCCGGCAGAGTCATCGACAGCGAAAGTGAAAGAGGCTGATGACGCGACGAGATTACGTAAGGAGAAAAGAGCCACTCCGAAAGCAGCACGTGAGGAGAAGGAAAAAAGAGATCAGAAAGTAACTTGGCAGCGACGGGGACGGTCGAGAGATCGAGGCCGACATCGTACCGAGGAAGATTTGGAGATATTCGCTCGACGCAGTAAGCATGTCGCACGTTGAGGGAGAGATAGAGAACGTCCCTTTATGAGAAAGACGTCAGCGACCGAGTTTTCACACGGCGGACAGTTCGACAGCGAACGGGTGATAGCGGCCGGCGAGAGAGAAGGCAGCCATCATCGCGAAGCAGAAAACGAACGGGAGCTCGTCGTCTCAGCGCGCCTGAACGAGGAGGAATGGCAGGATCGTCTAACAAGGGTCGTCGAACGAGTTCTTGCAGAACTGTGTAACGAGACAAGCTAAGAAGACGACCGAGAAAAGAGCGAGAGAATATCTTCAACCTCTCGCGCACCGCCGTCAAGTAATGGACCATTCGCGAGGAGAGAGAGTGAAGCCCGCTTTCTGCGAATATTCTTTGTCAGGTACGAGAGAACATTAGTTAATTACGAGCTAAGTAATTTAAGCTCAGAAAGAGCAGTGCTAAACGTCACCGTGTTGGATACGAAGATCGTAACGTCGCAAATTGGACTTTATCAAAGTGCTTTTACTTATGACGCAATTGGACTTAATGTCGGAGATTCGATTCTCGGGGTCTATCCCTTTTCTCTCGGCGCATATTTCCTGAGAGGAGCTGGGGGATTTATTCTAAGGTATTGGAGATCTGAGCCAGACTTTGCGAACGAACTTGATTATCAGAATTAATTCGTCTTTGAAATTAAGTTCCGACAGTCTTTTGCACCACGTAGGGAAGCCGTCTCTACGTTAAGCTTCTTGTTGCACATTGGAGCCTGGAGAAGTGTAATTGGATGTGTATTTTACGATTTGTCTTGTTACCTTATAAAACTGAATACTGCTTGAATCAGCTATAAGCTTTCTAAACTTTGGATTTCAGTTTCAAGGGTCCTTCTTTCCGTCTTCTACTCGACAGAGCAGATCGTGCCTTCGGAGAAAGGAGGTCTACGTCACGTATGTGTGTGCTTTGCTACGGCAGTGGTGATATTTGCTGCTATGTGTATTTTTGAGTGTCCAGGGTGGTGTGATTAGTGTGTATCCAGCTCATCTACAGTGTTAATATAGTGCTGTCTATAGCAGATTTATTAATGTGATTAAGAGTTTAAAACTCTTAGCAGTGCATCACGTGACCAGTAATCAAGTGAAGATACATTTATTGTGTTCGTGTGGTGTGTGATTTATGCAGTACAACCCATTTATTCGCCGCAAATAGAGTGCGGAGTGAAATATATATATAATTTCACTCCGCACTCTATTTGCGTACTCTACATATATATATGTAGTTCTATATATAATTTTCCTTTGATAGTTGTGCATCGAACCGCTTTACTACAGCCTTTCACGTCTGAGTGTTGATAAGTGCCGGGGTTATTAATGTTCCACAGATTTGTGATTAATGATGGTCAGAATTCAATGCAGTGTTTCTCGAAATTCTTTAAGCTAAGCCTTCCTCATGATCGTGTCTAGCAACGTCTAGCTCTATCTATTCGCCTTTTACTACGTGCCTCGGCCAGCTTTGTTCATTTTCTACAATAGTATCCAGTCGTCTCGGCGAGTTAACCTAGCCTCGTCATTCGTCTGGAATTCTCCACCTTTTCGTCGATCAATACGACTACAGTTTTACAGCGTCACCTACCGTCCATTTTCTACAATAGCATCCCATCGTCTCGGCGAGTTAACCTAGCCTCGTCATTCGTCTGGGATTTTTCGCATTTTCGTCGTGCGCATCGACTACAACACTTACAACGTCATCTACCGGACTGTGACTTATATCTGAGACATTTATTTTTGTTCTAGTACTCCGAAATTAGAGTTTAACTGGCCTCTATTTTCGTGAGCTTTCGTCACTCGTCAAATTCTTTATCAATTGGCAGTCACTTCCCATTGGGACCTTTTTGCGACTTATTTGTCCTTTTCTTCCTGTGTCAGGGTGAGGCTTCTCATCGTGCACCAAAGACTTTCTTTCGGTTCCAAAAAGAAAACTAATATGGACTCAGCTACAATTTATTAAGTTACTGAATTGTTCTACAAATTCAATTCTTCTCTTGAAGTAAAATAAGAACTTTGACTTTTTGTTATTTATAAAAACCACTTCCACTGCGTATTGACTTTATCTTTTTAATGATGAAAAATAGGAAAGAAAATTCCGCAGCCTAGATTCGAACTAGGAACCTTTGGCTCGGACCGCCAACGCGCTAACCAATTGCGCCAATACGGCCATGAAAGCATTTCGCTATTTGCATGACCTTAGGGCTTGGTTAGAGCAGTTGCCTAGTTCGCCGGCTGGGACTATCTTTCCTAAGGCGTAAAAGCCCTAAAGGCTGCGGAATTTTCTTTCCTATTTTTCATCATTATTTCGAACAGCTGAGGTAGGCGTACTATTAAAAAACCCTCACTGGCCATCTAATGATTTATTCTTTATCTTTTATTTTATTTTCCGTTTCGTGGCAGCGCCACCATTCGGGATTGTTTGGATTTTCTGCTTAATAAAGCTTTTATTTTTATTTTCTATTCACGTTCCTACCCTCTTGTATTTTACTCTGCTGAATCCACATGACATTTTCATATAATGCTTCAGTCGTACTGGCTTGTTACCGTATATTATTTCTTTCAGATGTCCCCATGAAAAGAAATCTGGGTTTGAAAGATCGGCGATCTTGGTAGCCATAAATAATTTTTTGGAAATTGCACAACCCTGGAGAAAATTTTTCTCAATTGTTCGCCATTGACCAAGCTATTCAATATTTGTAAAAATCCTGATATTTGATTATTTAGGTTGCTGCTGCGTATCCGTTATTGTTGCCATCTAGAAGGAAATTCCAATACCTACTGTGATGAGAAAACAATTAGACTTAATCATATTGAATATGTGTAACGTACCTAAATGTGGGGTTTATGTGGGCTTAATAAAAAAAAAATTACAAAATAGCGCAAATAACTAAAAAGGTTTTATTAAACTAAGACAGTATTGATTTGAGTAATTAAATCTTATTATCAACAATGATCACACACGCAACCCTCTTGCGATTTAGTCTGTGCGATCACCAGAAATTGCTTAACTCTTAATTCGAGTAGTACAAATATAAAATGAAAGTAATAAACAAATTTACAGAATTCTAAGACTAAAACTTAAAACGTCAGCTTTTAACGACAGTTTAACGACTAAGCCAATTGCCTAACGCCAGCTGTCTATTATTAAAACACTCGAGAACTGACGGAGAAATAATCCCTTTCGGAAAAATAACTATTGTTCAATCTAAGAGGTTCGCACCACTTCGGAGTGAACTTCTTTCCAAGATTAACTTTAAATTCTATGAAATACCTTTGGCAATTCTGATCAAGTCTAAAGCTACCGACACAGCTGTCACACTGGTCCCACGAAATAATCAGGCGCTTTAGAAAAAGTCTAACTCTATATTATCTCTAATTTCCTCATTTTACAGCACGTGAATATT
Organism: Rhysida immarginata; assembly: GCA_023313115.1. NCBI lineage: Eukaryota > Metazoa > Arthropoda > Chilopoda > Scolopendromorpha > Scolopendridae > Rhysida > Rhysida immarginata. Next base: position 66,025 of record JAHWFO010004489.1, on the reverse strand, counting down.
AATACAATTAACCGATCAGGTGAAAGAAAAGTCATTCTTATCGGACAGCGCCCGCTGTCAGGATTTGTTCTGTGAGCCACGAGGCCTTCTCGTCCTGGGCTTTAAACTTTAACTTCTGTTGCGGATTGTCGGAAAGACTCTTTCGGCAGTCAATGCAACTAACGCACAACTCGTGACGGCCGACCTCGCCTACGGCTATTTTCTTCCGGCTGCGTTGGCAACGATGAACTCGTCGCGTAGCCCTTTTGGGGGGAGGACTACTGGAACCCAGGGTCGTAGTTGCTCGTCTGGGATGAGGGTGACCAAACGAGAACCTAATGCAGAAGGGACAGAATAAATATATATTAATGTTAGCCGGAATTAAGTTGCCTGCACACGCAGCATTCACCCAATTACACCCACGCACAGAATCACTCCAACAACGCGCAGCCCGCAACTCGCACTCACTGGGTGAGAGAAATTTGAGAGTATCGCAACGCGCTACGCAAGGAACACCGGTGCTATGCGCGCTTGCGTTGCTCTCGTCCTTCACATCCACATAAATCAGCCTTGCGTCCCGCCTTTGAATTTGAGGTGATGCTATTCTGTTAGCTGGACCTCCAAAGACGTCCACTATACGTGAGGCTTGGTTGGCCGGCTCTTGATTGAAAACAGGCCGACGCCTTTTCCACAGACGCGTTCTAACCGGGGCTGGTGAGCTTTCCCTTTGTGGCATTCGGGAGGTAATACCTTCCTTATTCCCGCGACGACCACGGCGGCTCTTCCTTTTTCCCGTATTATGCTCGGTAAAAGAATTGGAATATCTTACCTGCCGCTCGTGCCCGCGCCCGGAAGAACCTCGTATCGCCGAACGCCCGGAAAGCTCCACTGCCTCACCCCGATTTACGAAAACGTCTTTCTTCATCCGAATCTCAGGTAACTCTCCTCTACCTTCACTCTTCTCCCCTCCTCGTCTCCTTTCCAATCTTCCCCTCTTTTTCATTGGCTCTCGCCGCGTCTCTCCTCTAACCTCTCTCTCTCTACCAATCTCAAAACTCTTATTTTCCTCCTTCCTTCTCACATAAGGCGCTTTTATCATTGGCTTTCGACCCTCCGCCGTCGTCTGCTTTACACGTCTTCTCACATGAACTGGGGTTTGAGTGCTCGCTATCGCGACCCCTCCCAAATCTGTGACAATATGTCTTAGCCAGACATTGTTATAGCTCTGGTCACAGAATCAATTGGAAAGGGGTAAAAATTTCAGGTAGGGAGGATAATAGAAAAAAAAAAGTTAAGGAGGCAGTTTTTATAAATCAATCTAAGAATACCCTGGCTAAAGCGTCACACGACCTACACAGTGATTGATCGGTCATGTGACTGTTGGTTGGCATTGACTTCCTGTTTTATCATGTATTCTTCATTTACTTGCTTTCCGTTTTATTGTATCATTTCTCCCCACAATTACTTCTGAAGATGAGTGTCTGGAATTAGAACACTTAAAACGTTAAATTCAACATCATGTAACATATTCATCATTATATATATTGGAACTTTATCTCGGACCCATTTCAAAATTCAAATTTAAAGTGAAAACTTTGGGATGCATCATCTTTCACCAACATCTTCATTTCATCGTAGTCTTCACCTTCAAAATATATTATCAGAAGTGCATATTTTTCATATCCATAAGGAGTTGTATAACTAAATGGTCTCATCATGATCTTCTGCAAGTCTTGTGCCATGGACAAAACTAAAGACTTAAATTTGTAAGAAAATTTTTTTACAAAATACACTATATGATCAAAAATATCCGGACACCCCTCACAGATCATCGATTGGCCCAATGTCACATGATAATGACTTGCACATCATTTAAATAGCTTCCCACACCTTCAGACACAACTCTGCTTGGACATTGGCAAGAATGGGTCGTTCGGAAGAGCTCAGTGAGTTCCAACGTGGAACCATCGTTGGATGTCACCTATGCGGCAAGTCCGTGCGTGACATTTCCAACCTTCTTCAGATACCCAAGTCAACAGTAGGCGATGTCATTATGAAATGGAAGACCCGGGGATCAACAGTTCAACAACGAACCGGTAGACCCAAGAAACTAACGGACAAAGACCGTCGAGTGCTTCGTCGTGTCACCCACAGCAACCGGAAGTCCTCGGCGGAAAAAATTGCCAGAGTTTCGAAACGCCTCTGCAAATGATGCCAGTATCATGACAATTTGTCGGGAACTGCACACGATGGGATTCCATGGCCGTGCTGCTGCCCACAAGCACCACATCAGCAGGGTCAACGCCAAGCGACGTCTGGAGTGGTGCAAAGCCCACAGAAACTGGACAATGGACCAATGGAAACGTGTAATGTGGACAGACGAATCTCGCTACACACTTTGGCAATCCGATGGACGAGTTTGGGTTTGGCGCATACCTGGAGAACGCTTCTTACCTGAGTGCACAGAGCCCACAGTCAAGTTCGGAGGAGGAGGAGTCATGGTGTGGGGCTCATTTTCATGGTACGGACTGGGCCAGCTCGTTCCTGTGCAAGGAATCATGAACTCCGACCGTTATCTGAATGTTTTGGACAACTGTGCACTTCCAACGTTGTGGCAATTTTTCGGAAACGGGCCATTTCTCTACCAACACGGCAATGCTCCGTGCCACAAAGCGAGGCGTGTACAGCAGTGGTTTGCGGACTCAGGGGTCGAAGAAATGGGTTGGCCGGCACAAAGTCCCGACCTCAATCCTATAGAGAGTCTGTGGGATGAATTGGAAAGACGCTTGCGGGCCAGATCACATCGGCCAACTTCTGTACCTGAACTGATTCTCGCTCTTCGGGAGGAATGGAGGAACATTCCGGAAAGTACTTACCAACATTTGGTGGAAAGTCTTCCCCGAAGGGTGGAAGCTGTGATTCGGGCAAAGGGATGTGCAACGCCCTATTGATTTCCATGAAATCGTGGCTAGAGCGCAAACGTGCATGTGTCCGGATATTTGTGATCATATAGTGTATGTTCAAATATATCGTTGAGTTTTGTTACTATAATGGATAACAGTCTTAAATATTACATAGGCATTTTTTACTTTTTACTTTTCGTAGATTGTTATTTTAATCATGTTGGCCTTGTCACATTCCTTATGTTTAGGGAGGGGAGGAGGTTCTTGTAATAAATTTTTAAATTCATTCATTGTAATTTTTAAATTTTAATTTATTTTTTTATGTTTTCTTTTTATAAATTGGGTTCATCAATATTTAATTATATATTGAAATAGGAGAATATATCTAATGTTATCTGCTGTGATGCTTTTGTCCTCCACATCGTATCATGAAATTTTTAATGTTTTCATCTAATCATACAGGAGAAATGTTTAGGTTCAATGCTCAAAGTTATAAGAATCACCCTGTACTTATACAGGCTGTTTACTTTGAAGTGATCAACCCAAATATCTACAAATCATTAAAATTGCCAACAATCTGTTAATACAATACTATAGGAAAGTGAGGATCCGCAATCTGATGCTCACATCAAATTTGACTTTTGACCTCTTTAAGGGGTCAAAGCCTAACGTAACTTTTTAAGCGTGTAAGATACAACAAAAGTGGCAATGAAAAGCTTGTAGAACACAATGTTTACCCCTAAATCACCATTTTTGCATAACTTATTTCTTTATTTCACAAGAAAATTACAGAAAATGTTCAATTTGGTTACCGTCCGAAGCAATACATAATTGAAATCGTAACACCTGGTTCCAAAAGCGCTTCTGGTTCTGTGGGGTGCTGCCCTATTCTACTGGAATCGTACAAAACGAAGTTTAGCCAAAGACAAACTTTCTCCCCAATCACAAACCACATTTTGAATAATAAGGTTAGCATATCGTGCACCAGTCAATGTACCCTCGTAAAAAACTGGACCAATTACTGTCGAATTATACGTACTGCACCAGACGTTAGTTGACCATCTGTATTGATGGTTCGTTTCCCTGTTAAAGTATAGTGACCAGAAATGTAAATTATGGTGATTTATAATATTATCTTGAATGAACGTAGACTCTTTACTTTAGAGAATGCACTCTTTTATAATGACTGTTATCATAAAATTACAAAAAAACATCCTCAACTGTTGGTCCTGCTCTATTTTATGTGCATGAACAGGGGCTAAATGGTATGGATGATATTTATGTTGATACCATATACTTTCCAAATACTTCGGCATGATAATCCACATTCCGAAGACGCATTTCTAACATCTGCATGAGGATTTGCTACAAAATAGGTGATGATTGCTTTCTGGAATGAAGTTGATTTTCACACCCTGTTTTTCACGAGCACCCACCTCCGAAACTAACGGATGTACACGCGCCAAAATTGGAACGGTGAACGGGCTGTGTGCTCCCAGGAAACAATCCAAGTTGCGTGCAGATAGGTGGCATAGGAGCCGAGTTGCCAACAAAAGTTGTCCGTTTGCTAGTGTAAGGGAAAAATCTAATAAACTGTAGAAGAACGCTTTAATAAACTGTCTTAAAAAGCATTTTTTCTAATTTTCTTGTGAAAAAAAGAAATAAGTTATGTAAAAATGGTGATTTAGAAGTAAACATAGTGTGTTCTATAAGTTTTCCATTGCCACTTTTGTTGTATCTTACACGGTTAAAAAGTTACATTATGATTTGAGCCCTTAAAGAGGTCAAAGGTCAAATTTGACATGCGCATCAGATTGCCCATCCTCACTTTCCTATTGTAGCCTATTGACAGATTGTTGACAATATTCATAGATTTGTAGATATTTTGGTGGATCACTTCAAAGTAAACACTCTGTATAAATCCTATAAAATCATATAATAACCGGACACGAAAACTAGTACGCATTTTAATTACACGAATACGAATACACATTTTTAATTTACTGAACAATCACGATTCTAAATAACGTGGTAAAAAGGATCTAACATACCGGGTGTTTCAAAAATGACCGGTATACCGCTATATTTGAAAAATCAATAAAAACTAAACGGGCAGCAATAGAAATATACCGTTTGTTGAAATATGCTTGGGACAACAGTAAATTTTCAGGCAGACAAACTTTCGAAATTAGTTCACGGTGTATTTCTATCGCTGCCCGTTTAGATTTTTCAAATATACCGGTCATTTTTGAAACACCCGGTATATTATATAGCATCTTATTTATTATCAAACGAAAAAAGTAAGTATGAATACAGGGTGTCTCATTTAAACTGACAAATCAAAATAATTCGAAAAGTACGCATCATACAAAAAAAAATTAAAAAATTATGTTAAAACACAAAATAAGCCCTAGTAATAGAAAAAACACTCTTTAACCACAACGAAAATACAAAGAAAAATATAAAAAGTAATAAAAAATTAAAATAAAAATATACAGGGTGTTTCATAATTGGTGTCCCGTCTTTAGGTCCAAATAACGACTCAAGTGGAAGAGATTGGGGGGAAATGACTATTGATTATTTGGTTTTAATGTCCCTAATTCAGAATAAAAACATTTCGCGTCCCTGAGGGTGAAGGGGTAAATTTTGAAAATTTTAATTTTGTAGGGGTAGGGGTTAGACCCCATGTGTTATTTAGAAAGTTGTAGAGCATCATGTAAAATGTGGGTTTAGCAAAAAAAAAACGGTGAAAAAATCTCATGCTCTGCCCCCTTTATCGAGTGGGTAAAGTCAACGCCTCCTATAAAGAAAGCCTCCGCACTGAAACGTCATACATTGTTACATCATCATACTTCGTCCTTTGTTAACCGCACATCTACCAATAATAAGCTCTAAATTTGGTCGACCTCGTAGCCCATGAGAAAGACAGACCCTGGCGCGGAAAAGTCACCTGATCATCTTAGTCCGAATAACAATGTAACCTTCATTGTTTCCAACAAACGAAAAATTGCTGATTATTAAAATCCAAGATGGAAACAATGAAGGTTACATTGTTATTGGGACTAAGATGGTCAGGTGACTTTTCCGCGCCAGGGCAACACCTCCTATAGAGATGGCCTGCGGACTTGAGCCGTTATTTGGACCTAAAGACGGGACACCAATTATGAAACACCCTGTATATGGAACTTTTAAAGTTTTGAATCCAATTTTTATCGATGGAGACAAAGAGATAGAGGGTGGGTCTTACAGACATTCTTATTCTACTATTTGATGGTCCTTAAGAATCCAAAATCAGAATTTCAAAAATCCAAAATTTTTTTTGTACACAAGCAGAGTCTGTACACAATTTTTTAGTACACACTTTCAGTGCCTCTACTCTCCTAAACGGTTGGAACAATTGAAAAAAATACCAGGAATAAAACATTTCTCAAATGTTGCGTAAAATCTGAAAATACCATTAAAAGTAGGGGTTCCTATTTAAGATTTCAAGCCCCCCCCGCGTGGTTAGGGTGACAAGTCTGGTATCATTATATAGCTTTTTTAAAAATATTAAAGACGTATTTTTTATTTTTTTGTATGATGCAGAATTTTTGATTTATTTTGTCTGGTTAAATGGGGCACCCTGTACACAGTTAACTTCGAGGCAACGAGATAACAAGGCCTGGAAGCGGAAAAGTCACCTAACCATTGGGGTGCTAGCAACAATCCAACAGTCATTGTTTCCAACAAAAGGAAAAACACTCATTGTTAACGTCCAAGATGGAGACAGTGAAGGTTGGATTGTTGCTAGCAGCCCGATAGTCAGGTAACTTTTCCGCTTCCAGACCTTGTTATCTCGTAGGCCTCGGTTAACTTAATCCTACATTTTCAAGGATCTTCAATATGTGAGAAAATTCATCCTTTGTGAGAAAGCCTTTGTACTTAAGTAATATTATTAGAGGAAGAAAATTGAAAGGAAAAAATTTTAATGATATAATATAGTTATTTAATGGCTGTTTTTTTATAATATGAATATGTAGTATTTTTGAAGTTTGATTTATTTTTAAGTCTATATCTACGAGGGCAAATCAATAAGTCAGTTCCACGAATTTTTTTCACAGCAATTTATTGGTCAAACTAGACGACATTAGGTGTTCCTCACAGCATGTGGAACAATCAACGCAATATCCTACACTGCCAGGCTTACCAAGCTATGCCATGCCTTGCGTGATAAGCGACAGAGTGACCACGTTCGCCTCCTTTACGACAACGCAAGGCCACACGTCACCATACGCCATGCCGTCCAGATCTGGCTCCCTCGGATTATCACCTCGTCTGATCGTGAAGTGCAATATGCTGTGCGGCAGTGGTAACACCAGCAGCCGACGACGTTTTATGCAGCTGGCATATCCAAATTGGCTTCACTGTGAGGAAAATGCATTGTCATCGGTGGTGGATACATAGAAAAATAAGTAATGAACTGCTACTCCTGCACACCTAATGTCGTCTTGTTTGACCAATAAATTGCTGTGAAAAAAATTCGTGGAACTGACTTATTGATTTGCCCTCGTATAAAAAAAAATTGCATTATAATGTTGTTGTTTTTTTTAAAGAACCCCCCGAAAGACCGGCTGTTTTCAAACCAACAGATATAAGTAATCAATCTGTTATAATTCAATGGTCTGTTCCTTTTGATGGCAACAGTCCAATATTGGGATACATTATTCACTATAAGAGAGAGATGGGTAAGAAAGACGTTGAACGCTTTTGGACTCTTTGATTATTTTATACTGCTTTCATTTAATCCAGATAATAATTATAATAATTAAAAGTATTAAAATGAAAAAAAAGTACCATGACTTTCAGATGACTGGAAAATGAGAAATATCAGAAAGATATCGAATGGAAATGTCACTTCTATATCCCTCGGAGGATTGCAAGCTGCAACATCATATGAATTGAAAATGTTAGCAGAAAATAGAATTGGGAATAGTTCTTTCAGCAAGACCATTAGCTTCAAAACAGAAGAAAATGGTAAGAGAGAATTAATCTCTAAAGTAACACTATCTATGACTTTAAATAAAAAAAATTGAAATCTACAGTATATACAGGGTGTTCTAAAAAAAAAAAAGACGGTTTTTAAAAATAGAATAGTAGGCAAACAGTAATAGTTATTAAAGTTATTCTTGCATGAGATTAATTTCTGATGACAGAATTTGTTTTGGTATGTTTCCTTCTGTTTTACGGACCGATCTTTTCGGACCTCGTTTAATGATATTCTTAACGGCCTGCAGGTTTAGTGCCGTCATCGCCGACTGCGGACTCCAACGAAACAAAATTAGAGTAAGCCATGATCGTGGATAGGGCTCCCCCGTCTCAGCTACTGGCTAGCATCTGTTCCCAGTGGTCGAACTAGTCAGGGGAAGGGTTTGCAATCCATCCCTAGTTAACCGAATCATCACGGCTCTTTTGCCCTTGGCCACGGCATAAGGGGGGATGCAGATTAGTCCCCTTTGAGGCTCACAGCGACGGCTGCCCCTGTGTATAGCGGTGGTGCTTGGCATCTCAATGGAGTGTTACGACTACCTAAGCTCTGCCTGCCACTTTCTGCATAGGTACTAACGCCCTGGTCGAGTCTCGGAGTGCCCCGGCTGCCTCAACCTACCGCCTGCCTGGTATGTCACCACTAGAGCGCTCTGGCGACATAACAGTTGGTTCAGGACCACCGACACCAAGCATAGGGTGGGAGGGAGAGGCAGCGTATACTTCCAAAAAACCACTTCTCCTTCTCTTCTTCTTTCTCTCTTTCCTTTTTCTTATCTTTTCATCTTTCTTACCTTTTTATCAGTATTTAATAAAGAATTATTATTCATGAAAATTATTATAAATTATAAGAAAAACAGAAATGGCTGCCTTTACTCAAAATGGCGGGTGGAGGGGGCGACCAGCTGGTTTTATCTTATCTTCTCATCGAAAATGGCCACCCCGTTGCCATGGCAACCAAAATGGCGGCCAACTGGTCTTATCTTTTCATCTTATCTCTGTTGATAAAAAAGGGTCACGTGGGTGCCGTTTTGTGTACCACCACCTGAGGCGAGGGCGTGGTGGGCGTGGCCGGAACCGCCGCCATCTTGGTACATAAATCCAGGGGTCAAAGGTCAACCTGGTACATAAAGGGCTGCTCCTATTACTGGCGTGAATAGGTCTTTCTCACGTATATGTGAATGCGGCTTTACAGAAACAATACATTGTTGCCAACGAGTGGCCAGGTTGTTAATGCAGTGTTTGAAAATATCAGCTTCTCTAGATGTGATGAAGTGTCCACTGCCTAATTCACTTTGCCTTATGGTTCTTTAGATTAGGTGGGCAGGAGGGTTCAACCTCATATGTATTTAATGTCTAATTCACTAATATACCATTGGTGAAGCATTCCTCGGACAAAAAGTTGTTCAAGTGACGCAAAGAATAATCCGTCGGCGAAGGATCAAGAAAGTAAGGAGGATGTGGCACAGTTTCGTAGTCCAACTAACAGATTTGCTGCATGGCTATCAGTGCGTATGTGTCGGGTGTTATCTTAAAGCAACAGGACACTGTATCTATTGAAAATGTTGGCTGCTAATGCAATTTTTCGTGCATCTGCTGCAGTATCGATACCGAGGAAAAATTGTAAATGATATCAGCAGAGAACTACATTACAGTAAGCAATGCCTTCTTTACACGAAAGATGACGTCGGAGATTTCCTGAACGTTTCTTACTGCCAACCAATGAGCCGTACAATATCCATTTTTGTCACCAGTGGCAATATTTTGCAAAACTCTTTCCTGCTCGCTTTTATGGAGTAGAGAAGAGCACACTTTCAATCGCTGTTCACACTTTCTGGTCGGCGAGTTCGTGTGCTATCCACTTGTCGAGCTTCCGCACCTTCCCTGTTATCCTCAAGCACCGGAAACAGATGAAAATGTATTTTTAATTACTGGGCGATCTCTCGCACCGTCTGTCATGGTGTGCTTTAATCATATCTTTTAATCGTTAGGAACAATAGAGAAGCTCAATGATCACAGGGTTCATTTAGTAGTCTCATATTTTCAGATCTAATTTTGCGAGCCAGCGATAGACAGACAACAACAACTCAATAATATGTAAAAAAGATGGAGAGTGAAGTTAAAAATAATAAATTACTTCTTCAATTTTTAAAGAATACGATATTGTCTACATCTGTTTGTGATTTATATATTGTACTAGCTGTTTTACCCGGCGTTGCTCAGGCTCCTTTTTGATGAAATTAGGCAATTTCTGAATGTGAACATTCAGTGAAAATGAACACATGCTAAAGGTTCGTTTTTTGGCCATTTTTCCAAAAGGCCGAGCATTCATTAGCCATTTTTTTCAACAGGCCTTATATTTGTTACCCATTTTTCATTTTAGGCCTAACATTTATTAGCCCTTTGCTACTGTAGGCCTAACTTTTTTTCAGCCAGTGTTTATTTAACAATAGCCTTAACATTTTTCAGCCCTTTTTAACAATAGGCATAATACTTTTCAGCCCTATTTAACAATAGGCCTAACATTTTTAGCCATTTTTTAAAATTCGGCCCAGCGTTAATCAACCCTTTTATCCTTTATGCCTTTCATTTATTAGCCCCTTTTTACAATAGGCCTAACAGTTTTTAGCCATATTTTTCAATTGGCCTAGCCTTTTTTAGCTGTTGCCTATTTTCCAATTTAACATTATTTAACCATTTGTTTCAATCGCCCTAACATTTTCCACATTTTAGTTTAGTCCTAACAGCACTGCAATAAGAAATGTGTGCGTGCCTCGTCTAAGCTTCATGGTGGTGATTCGGTACTCATGTACTCCAAGCCTTTTCTCTTTTAAATTCGAAAAGTACGTGTTTTTCGTCTTGGGTTCGTCATTTCCGAAAGTGTGATCTTTTTCATGTCTGTTATCGCCAATTAAAAATTTTTAAGGGGGAGGGTTTGGTCTCAATATTCTCGTAACTGTTAGTCCGAATTCAATGCCAAGCTTAACAGGTGAGCTCAGTTAGGAACTCGTACGAATACCATAAGCAGAATTTGAAAGTGTTGAAGCATTCTCGAGGTTTCGTCGGATATACAGACGGGCAGTCAAACAGACTCACAAACAGAGCGAAACCAATTTATGCTTTTCAACATATCATAATGTAAGCTAAGTTTAGATTAAATTTATTTCCTGCATGCAGCACCATGAATAAAATGATTGTAATATTCCGAATGTATTTTTTCTTTTTCTCAAATTTCAAGTTCTTTTCCTCAAATTTCAAGTTCTTTTCCTCAACTGTCAATTAGCTTCAAAAGATGGCGTCGTTTTTTCCACGAATCTCGTTGCCTGCGGGAGAGGTTTTTCATTGAAAGTAAAAGTAAATGAAAGTAAAGGCCTAGTCTGAACCTAACGCACAAATGGTGGGAATCTAAGTTCAAAAGTTTTAAGAACCTCTTCAGACACATGCTGAATTTTCTGAATATAAAGAATAAAAACAGGTTCTCAACACTTCAAAAAATTTAGCAGAAAAGAGGATTAAAACATCATAAATCAACCGAATGCACGATGGCGTAATGGCCGAAATCTTCGGAGGAAAGGGAAGGATTAGAGAAAGGGGGCCTCATGCGCTTAATCACTTCTGTCTCATGTCTCATTTAAGAAGCGCTCTATAATATTGCAGCAGAAGCTTTAATATTATTCAGTTGCTTTGATTTAATTATAAATAAAATATTGTACACTTCATAATATTGTCTTTTAACTCAATTTTATATATATCGTTGTTCGAGATTCCCTGGGTCTTTTCTTTCCAGGAGTCGAAAAGCGAGAAGAGGGAGTGGTAGCTTCACATGACGACGCTTCGTTTCCTTCTTGAACAATTGTTCGAACGCAAGAAAAAGAAATTTGCGTTGCCTTGGAAATTTCTTCTATCAAAGCAGATGAGCTTTTAAAACACTATTTTCCTTTAAAGTAGCAAAATACGTTCCACACAAATCTCCCTAGCCTGGCTGTGAATAGTTTTTCCTTGTTTGGCTAAAGAGTTGTTGCACGGGCGTCGCCATTACAAAGTGACTTGTGTAGCCGCTGAAGGAGAGATCCCACAAAGCATTGCGGATGAGTGAGTAGGCGATATCAGACCGGAAACACACCCTGTTTTACTCTTGTTGGACGAAGTATAGGATCCTAAGGACGTGCGAGTTAAGCGCCATCCAATGGCAAATTCCGTCAGTGGGCAAACAATCAAACAACAAACGTAAAATGAATTTTATATAAAAGATTATTATTTTTTCGAAATCTCATGTAGACAGTGCTCTTCCTCTTGCTTTGAAGGTCAAATGTGCCCAATTTCATCAAGATCGGAATAAAACTGAAGATTTGTATAAAGGACATACAAATAAACATATAAATATACATACATACATACATTTTTATATATATAGATATGCATTTATTGTAAATGACATACGATTAATTCATTAAAAATAAGTCTTTAATGTTTTCCATAGCACCTACTAGTTCCCCAGTAAACGTAGAGGTTGAATCCATTAATTCTAATACTCTTAGAGTCGTGTGGAAAGTAAGTAATAACAAGAAAACCACAGAAGTGTCCATAAAGTCTTTTGCGCATTACAAAAATTCAGTGATAAAAACTATTAACAGTCACAAGAAAGAGATTTGCAGCACGGCAATGCTGCACAAATGAATAAATGTAATAAATTTTGTTAGCTGAATTTTTGTAATTTGGGAAGAACTCTATGGACACCTGTATTTTAGGGTTAGGCTTTTTCTGGCAAATTTATCAGATAAATGGAATTAGAGTTTAGACTTCTAAGATATGTAATATATTTTAAGGTATACTTTCTGTGCTTTATTTTTGAATATCATTTTCTTATTAATTTTTTTTCAAGTAATAATAACAAAGTCAAAAACATATTTTGTTATTTTATTTTTCTCTTATTTAAAAATTGTTCTTTTGATTCTGTAACCCTATCCTGAATTTTTATTTTACTGCTAGCCACCATCTAAATCAGGATGGAACGGTGTTATAACAGGCTATAAGATTGGGTTTAAAATCCATAATTCTGAAGATAATTACAATTATCAAAAATTAGAGGTACCGGAAGATTACACAGAAGATTTAGTATATCAATTAACCAATTTAAAGTTGTACACTGAGTACAGTATTGTCGTTTATGCCTACAATAGCAAAGGAAATGGCCCGGAATCACAACCCGTGATAATTATGACTTCAGAAGGAGGTAATCTATAACCCTTTTTGAAATGTTCAAGTAAATCTTATTTCATTAAATATTAGGTTTCTATATTTTATTTAGTACCATCAAGTCCACCAACGGATGTTCGGTGTTCTCCTTTATCATCATCAAGTCTTTACGTTTTGTGGGAACCTCCTTTAAAAGAAACTTTGAACGGAATACTACGAGGATATAAAGTGCTGTTTAAAGTTCAAGATGAATGGGAAGGTTAGTAGTACAAGGTTTGACAATTAAAATCAGATTCCAATTCAGTTATGGCAATTTAAAAAGAGCATAGAAGCATGTCTATATACTAAAACTCTTGCGTGTATTTATTTATTTATCTGTAATTCTATCTCCTCCTAGACGGCTTGAGCTAGCGACTTGAAATTTTCAGGGCAGTCTTATCAATAAAGGACCTGCTCTATCGCCAAAAAATCAGCCCCCTACGACCCCCCCTCCTTCCCCACTTTCTGGGGTTTTCATTTAAAATTATCTGCTTTTGCTATGTAATTCCCCTCAACAGATGGCGCGGGCGGGCGAAGCCGCGGGTAACAACTAGTTTTAATCTGTACTTCTAGATGTTTTTCGATCATGTTCGCTGTACAGCCACGATTCTGTAGTATTTGGTTCCTTGTGAACTTTCTAATGCTTTATTTTAAAACGGGTAAAACAGCTAACGAATTTTTCTTGCTGGTAAAATAGACTTATGATAGTAATAATACCTCTCGCATGCGTATTTTTGAAAGATTTCGGTACGGCAGTGAAAATCTTGGTTATGACGACCTACAAGAGAGTTGACATGATCGAAACGGTTCATAGAATGATTTCAATAATCAGTGAATGAGCCTTCGATTTCTTTTGGGCTAATAAATTTATTTCCTTGACAAGACCTCACTTTAAGTAAGGAAGAAAGAGTTCATGTTGCATGACAACATAGAAATGATTACAATGACCTCGGATTTGTTATGAATTTAAGAAAAGTTTTCTATCAAGCATTTCCAGGAGGATGCTGCTCCACAGCTCTACGCACACTTTCCAAAGGCCTCTCAGTGTTGTAAATCAACGGTTCCAAGCTCTTTTTTAAGGAGTCCAAGGCCACAGATCTGAGGCCTGTACTTAACTGGGATGGATGAAAATGGGATCACCTTGATTCCGATTCCTGTTTCTGTTTTCTGCATAGTAGACCAGTAAAAAATGTAAGGTGTTGCTGGGCGCCTTATCCAAATGGATATGTACTCGATGAGCGTCTGTACCGTAGAGACCGGAAATTTCTTGATGGTAAATTGGGGTCCACAGCCTTCTATCGAGTTGACTTTAACGTTAATAGCCACCTTGTGCAATTTGAGTTTACTACGAACACAATATATAGATATGAAAATAACCTGTCCTATGCCATCTTTGTGACGGTTGAATAGCTCTGCCGCTTATTGGTGTCATCCAGGGTGATCACCCACTGCCATCTGTCATGTGCAAGGTACTGTTGGTAAAGTTTTCTAGAGTTGGTGAAGCGTTTGCAGATGTGCCGTTATGCCGACGCTGCAGTTTCAGGTTTTCCCGAATGATGAGTCCTAGACTTCTTTAAGACATTTTCAGGTTCTTAGCCAAATGACATTTGTAGGTGGCCTTTCTAAGGACGCCAAAGCTCGAACTGCCTTCACATTGATTGTTTTACGGATAAGGTGGATTCTAATTCTGGCTTGTTTTCACTATAACCCCTGTCCCGAGATGAAAGCTGTTTGTTCCTCTGAATAACATTACTGACGGTACCTTTACTTACGACGAGATTTGATCCTTGTAATTTCTAATTATTAGGGAATAACTGAAACTTGTATCGGAAAGGGCGCACATGTTTCCTTCCTAAAACGTATTCAATTTTGCCATCATTTTAGGCTTAGCCTTGTCAGCTAACTGCGTAGACGTATTCTACAGTGCACGTGCTTTAATGCATGATGTAATCATGTAAGGTCAAATTCCCTCATTGTTAACTGCCTCAACCCTCCGTAATGTGCTCTGTTGAATTATGAATTTCTTAAAATTCAGGGAGTCTTGTAACTTAATTGTCAAACTACATATTTCATTGTAAGGTAAGTCGGAGGAAGACACCACACTTCATATTTTATATGAAAATGAGAAATCAAAGAGATGTTTTTAAATACATCTAGATATAGTTTGTTCTATAGAAATCAAACTGAAAAAATATTAATTCATTTCATGAAATATGAAACGTACAGAAATAATCAAACTGAATGCTGCAAAAGTAGCAGGTTCCCCCAGTATGCGGAAAAGTTGCCAGTTAATACGTGGGAAGATGCGCAAAGTATGAAGTTAACATTTTAAGGAAAAATTAATATACATTTTGTAACAAAAAAGAACGGGACACTGGATATCTCGAGAAATGCACATTGGATCGAAAAAACAAAAAACACGTGTTTAATATTTTTTAAAAAAAGCTGTCCAATGATACCAAACTCGACCCCACCCCACCTCTGAGGATGGGGGAGGGGGCAACTTGGAAATTTTAAATAGGAACCCCTATTTTTTGTCGAAGATTCGCATTCTGCCGGAAAAAAATTTTTCAGTTCGTTACAGATGGTGTGTAATCGCAAAAAATCAAATTTTACGATTCTCTCGAAAAATGCATTTCTCACCAAAAGATAAATAAGAGACGATTTGGAAAATTTGAAGAATTTTAAAATTCGAAACACACTCCAAAGTCTACTTCGGAACGCTGAGATCAATTCCAATTTTAAAAAACGTTGATTTCTTTATTATCAACTTGAATTTCAACTATCCCTCAATTATCGTTTGTTGTAAATAAAAAATCTGAAATTGTGTTACATCTACTCAAACGCAATGGCCACCTTTCTGAACAAGAAAAAATACGTATTCTGATGATGCGATGATGGAGCAAGCGTCAAAGGTCGTACGCTGAAGTAAAGCCACTATTTAACGAAAATTTTCGCGGTCCAAACAATCCTATTTCAGGATTCACTGTCGAGCGCACTGTGAGGCACCTCCAGGAAACGGAAACGCATCGTGAAATTCCTTGTCGGCCAAAATCATCGATTTCTGAGGAAAAACAGCTTGACGTTGCACTGTCGTTCACTGAGTCATATGGCGTACTAAATCATATGGCTGTAGACAGAATTTTGAAGAAAATAAAGTTCCACCCTTACAAAATTTATCTCATACACGAGTTGAATGAAGATGACTTTGATCACCGTATGGATTTTTGTGAACAAATGATGAGACGAATTTATGACGGTCCCACCTTTCTCACCAGCATTGTTTTTTCCCGATGAAACCACTTTTCAACCGACATAATTGCAGATTTTGGTCTAACAACAATCCCCACTGGTCGCTTGAAGCTCATACGCAATACCCTAAAAGATTGAACGTATGGGCGGGAGTGTTGAACAATGCAGTACTTAGTCGATATTTCATCGACGGAAATTTCAATGCTGCGCAGTACGAGATTATGCTTCGGAATTAAGTAGTTTCAACAATCAGAGAGATTACAGAAGATAACTTTGGCGATACATGATTTTAGCAAGATGTTGCAGGACCGCACTTTGCTTTAGCTGTTCGATATTTTTGTGAAGGTGCAATTCCCTATCGATGGATTGGAAGAAGATGCGAAATTGAGTGACCACCTCGTTCCCCTGACTTGTCGCCACTGGACTACACACTTGGGATCACCTAAAAAGCCGTTTAGGAAGACAACCACACTAGTTGATCTTCGACAAAGGATTATTGACGAACTGCACTTATTGAGCCCAACTTCATTAGAAACGCTATAGCCGGATTTTACCATCGAATAGGACATTGTCAGATCGAGCCAGGTGCCCAGTTCGAGCACAAACTATAAAACATTCGATATTTGCAAATATCTTAGGCAACGAAAAGTGCCCTGATGGTGAGAGGCGAGATGACTCAAGTTAATAAAGCACCCCGAAGGGAAAAGAAAACTACTACGTATGTCCACGCCGTTGTTCCTGGGTAGCGCTAAAAGTAGTTCTGGAGCCCTCAAAACTGCAGTAACACATCGAGGCATGGACTCTACGAGGTATCGGAATCGTTCTGGAGAGATATTGATCCACGCATAACTGAACACAGCCCATAACTGACCATAACTGAGCTACTCTCTTGCCTTATACAACCTTATGCCACATTCTCACGCGTCCATTAGCTCGATACAACTGAAACTGGGTTTCTTCTGGCCGCCACTGCTCCATAGTCCAGTGACAATGTTCGCGGGTCCGTGCCAGTCGTTGAGCTCTGTGTCAAGATGTCAGCAAGTAGGGACACAAGTAAGTAGGGACACGAGTAGATCGTCAGCTGCTGAAGCCTATGTGGTGCATTTGTCTCCGTACAATCCTTTAGAAATAGGTTCCTGACGCCCCACATTCAAATCGGCGGTGACCTGACTCACACTAGCCCGTCGATCGCTCCGTATGGCTCTGCTGATTTGACATGACGTCCGTTCGTCAAACTTGTCGTCGTCCTGTGCGATGGTTTACGCGTGTGGAAACATTGTCTCTGCGATATTGACTATCCACCATAGACACTGTTGAGCTCGGAAACCCGAATTCTTGTGTAATCTCTGAGACGCTAGGACCCATGCTTCTTGCATCGATTATCATCCTACGTTCAAAGTCGGTTAACTCGCGACGTGCTGCCATGTTCAGTACACACCTGTCGTAACAGACTGCTCAAATATCGTGTCTATACAAGCACCATAAGCCGCAACTGGCCGTAACATTCGGGAGTCATACACGGCATATCTTCAAATGGGACAACCCTTCCCTCAGTTTAGCATGGTGCTATTCAGTTATTAAGAATAAACGGCTTTTTGGCTGAAATGACGGTTCATAAACCACGTGGTTACTTTTCTCAACTTTTTTTTTAACCCCTCTCCCTCTGCGGTCATCGGTGGTCATATTTGATCCTCTCCCCTAAGAAGTACGTGCCAGTAAAAACTAATGCCCCCCCCCTTAAAAAGATATTAAAATGCAGAATTTTGAATGATTTTAAAATTTATTTGATCACATGGTCATTACTGTTAACAGCTTTTCATGGTCATATTTGGTAACAGCTTTGACACTTCCACCCACAAAATTGACCACGTGGTTTATGAACGTTCCCTTTCGCTTTAATTTTTGGTAAAGAAAAAGTGAACGGGAAATTGAAAAAAGTGAATTAATGTACAGTATATTGCAGAAGTGAATTAATGTACTGTATACTATATAAAATAGTGTATAATGTTTTTAATGTATAAATAGTATATAATACACGCTAGTTTCGTTGAAGTTCGCTAGACCGAAGTTGGTTTAAAGCGCCCCCCCCCCCCATCCCCCCCACCACCCAACATTCTGCTTGCAGTCTGAAATTTCGTATTCATATATAATGCAACCCCTCCAAATTTAGGTTAGGAACAAAACGCATTGGAACAAAACGCATTTTGGATCTTTCTTGTCATAAACATTCCCACTGCGTACAGCAAAAAAGAAATCATCGTCTTCTTCTATTTCACTCATTCTCAACCACCATCTTCTCAACAAGATAATGATAATGATGAACTTGTTTTGCGCATCTTCCTCTGTTTTCTTCTTTTTTCGTTTCTTTGTTAGTAGACACGTGAGCTGTGTGACCTATTTTCATTTAAAAATCAGTAGGACCTTTCCGGATTTTTTTCTCAGTACAAAATGGTTCTTCAGCCAGTGAAGGAATGCATTCTTGTTAACGATAGCTGATGCTCGTTAGAAATTGCATGTTTAATATATTTTGTTTTAATATTTCATATTAATTATGTGAAAAATAAATTATAATTTACATTCATTTAGTTCTACTTTTTCGAAAATTATTAGGCTTATGATGATAATGATGAGCTTAAGCTTGGGAGAAGATGCAACTGGGTTTTATTTTTATTCTGCGGGATCTGTCATGTTGCTTCAAGCTACCATGTTTCTGTATATCAAAACGTATCAGAGTTGTATTAAATTTTTTAAACCTATATCAGAGCGCTAAACCTTAAGTATTTTTAAAGAAATATTGTAACTCAAATACTGACCATGTTCAAATCGGTACAGTATTGATGTAAATTGATATACAGATGAAAACTTTCCTCACTGGCCTTGCAATAGGAAGTGCTTCATTTAGTCAATTATCAAAGAAATTTTACCGCACGTGTTTCTTCCCCCAACTTAGTCTTCCCCCTGCTTACCTTATAAAAAATTAAATCTTCTGATTTATCACTAAACTATAAATAATTTTCACTTATATTCAATATCATTTTAATGGCAACAGATTTCGCAAAGCAGATTAAAATCGTCAATATGTCAAAAGTAACACTGCAAGATTTGGAGGTGAATACAAACTATAGTATTCAAGTGTTAGCATTTACAAAAATGGGAGACGGTGCTGCTAGCAATCCTGTATTTTGCAGAACTTATGAAGATGGTATTGTAATTGTTGGCGATGTCGTTTTTTCCATCAGAATTAAATAGAAGAAAGAAAATATTAAATTCATCTTTATAATTAACATATTTTTCAGTTCCTGAAGCTCCAGTTCAAGTGAAAGCATTGGCAGCTTCAACGGATTCAGTAGTCGTTTCGTGGAAGCCGTCGAACAAAATTAATGCTGTTATTAACAGATACACTATTTATTATAAGGCAGTCGAAGATGAACGACAAGTTGGGACTACTTAAAATTTTTGAAATGAGTCTCCGTATCATTTTTAATTTTGCATGGCTTATTTTGAAAAATTACTTAATATATACAGGGTCATTCAAAAAGTTCTATGTAACTAATAGCAATTTATTCAGATAATGTACAAAATCGATTGGTGTGTCATTTTAGAGCAAAACACATCAATTTTGGCTCATTAGTGCCGTAGTATCAGGAGCACTATCACCATTGCAGTTCAAAATGGCTACTGTCACTGGTGCCGAAGGTGATCGTTGTCTATTTTGGTTCACGAAACTAATTTAACGAAAACGTAATAGTTTGGTAGGGATCCTCCAAATAGGCTATTGTTTATTCTTGTCATCAATCCTTTGTTGAGACTGGTTGTTCTGAATCACATGTCAGGTACAGTTTTGCCTGTAGCCCTATGAAATCAAAGCGACGTACACTGACCACAAGCGACCGTTTGGCACGTTTTACATCAACGTCATACAACTGCAGTCATACAACCTGAAGTCATACAACTGCAGAATCTGGGGTACCGAAAAGCCACGTGAAAGTCTTTTTTGGGCATATTTGTGAGAGTCTGCAAGTGAATGTTTTTTTTGCCCTCGGCAAATTTAAATCCTATGGCCCATTCTTTGTCATGGAGAAAACCATAAATGTTATCATGTATCTGGACATGCTCGAAATTTTTCTCATTCCATAGTTAGACGAAGATGACCAGAATGGATGCCTTCACTATCAACAAGATGGGTCACCATCTCACTTCAGAATCGAAATCTGCAAGTTCCCTGATAATCGATTCTCAGATCGGTAGATTGGTCGTTCATGGACAATTGCATGCCAACTCGCTTCCCTGATTTGATTCGTCACGATTTTTTCTTATGGGGTTTCTCGACTAACCATCGAGCGTTTGTTACACTTTTACCTGCTGACTCTCTATGCCGGATACAATTGAATGAGGGTATGCTAGAAGACGTATCTGGGTTCGTCTATCTGGGATGCATGTTTGAGAGCAATGTTCGTCTATCTGGGATAGAAAAATCTATTACTTGCCTATACACAACTGATTAAGAGGGACGTTCTGATACAAGAAGCGAGTATGGCGGAGTGTCTTTGTGCCTAGTGTCCTTTATGCATCTGAGACTTGGGTTATGCAAATAGGACGCAAGAGTCATATTTATGCAGTTGGAATGGATTATCTGAGACATCTGTGTGGAGTGAATGCGGACCGTACGAGCAATGTTTCTGTACGTGCGCAGTATGGCAATGTACGTCACTGTGGATATTGTAGGAGAATTAGACACAACTGTTTGAGATGGTTCGGGCATGTATGCCATGAATATATTGTGGTGGAAGGGCAAGTGTAAGAAGACATGGTCGGATCAAGTGAATGAGCATTTAAAAGACAAGTGGATGTTAGTTGCATAGGTACTGGCTTGCGTTTGGAATAAAATTAACTTCAGATTGGATCTCTGCCGTATCACTAATAGAAGTCACATCGAACGAAAATGACTGCCTTGATAAAAAACTTGACATGTTTTGTTCTTAAATGACACCTTAACGATTCTGTACGTTATCTGAATAAATTTTTTTTTGCATTTAAACTTGTAAAGTCCTTTTTGAATCGCCATGGGTTATAACGAAATTTTCTTTTTATAATCAATTACCTATTTATCTAATATTACTTTTATCAAAATTTATAATCAAATTAGAAGTCTTCGGAGAGCACTATATTTAACTGCTCAGGCTGGAAATCGGAAAAAAAAAAGAATCCGTGATTAGCTAGTAAGTTGTAAAAAATTTACAAGCACGCCATATCTGGTAAAATTTACAAATATAATCCGCCACTTATCTGGTAAAATTTCGTTATAACGTTTGGTTTATCTGTGAACTGAACTGTAATTATAATTTAGCGATTAGTTTATTCATTTTGTTTGGAATGATTAAATTTTTTTTTGTTTTTGTTAATGAAACACTTTTATTGTTCGTGAATGTGGTGAATACATGCGTGCATTTAATCTTAGAATAAGCGTTAAGCTATTTTGAATCGAAGAAATAAATTGGAAATACCAACAGTTTCAATTTCAATATTTATTTAAAATTAAATTGAGAAAGAATCAATCTAACACAATTTCTATTATTAAGATGCCTTATTTAATAAGACACGTAATTGTTATTATCTCTTTGTTAGTGATATAACTTTATATTAAAAGTATTACCATATAATGAAAATGAATCGCAACAGATTTTTCTGAAGAACTGTTTACATCATTATTTAGTTCCATTCTTTGTCTGATAATTTGGAAGAATATCTTCGTGATGCCAGTATTCAATCATCCGAAAATGATGCTAAATTTGTCGAGATAACAAAACTGAAAAGACAGCAAAAATATGCTTTCTGGATCACTGCTGTCTCAAAAATAGGCGAAAGTGAGAAATCTATGCCAGTATTTCAGTCCACGGGAGAACAATTAAGTAAGTCGAACTCGAATGCCTGAGGTTCTATTTTTCCGAGCACTTTTCGTTTTAGTTTGATATTACGACATGATGTTTCTGAAATGTTATAGTATAGTTGCAGCCAAATCAGCCTCATTCGATGAAACGATTAGGACACCGTGGAATCGAGAAGTTGTCTTACCTTGCAAAGCTGTCGGATTACCATTACCGCAGAGGAAATGGCTACATGGGTATTCATTTATTTCTTTCTAAAATGATATTGAAAGGGTCAGTCCGTTAACACATTAATCTTAAATGATGTTTCGTCTGAAATTCGTAATTATCATGATCATATTCAAAAATTAACGAACTTATACTGGTGCCCATAAATTAAGAGATTTGCAGAATGGAACCCTTCTGCACATCTGATCAACACCAAGCATGGTAAGACTGTTCTCTAGGCCATGTAAACACAAAGCTGGCAGCACCTCTGCGGACGGAACGACATAAAAAGTGCATGGACATCCCTGAGACAAAAACTCGTAAGAGGGCCCCCCCGCGGGGGGGGTAAATGTTAGCCGAAGTTTATTAAGATGTGTGTCCCCCCACACACATAAATACACGCAGCACAACGAACAAAATCTCTTCTGTTTTGTTTTTCTTGTTTTTTTGTAGTTTTAAAATTTTTATATAAATAGAAATCTTTTTATAGTCCTAAAGAATGTTGTAAACTTATTGGAATAAAAACTTCCACGGCCACTATCATGTGTGTTAAAAAAATATCATGCTGGCATGCTCAGAACCAGAATATCCAACAATGGCTGGGGTGTTCGCGGAGGTGGTACTCGTGCCGCAATACGTCCTCCGTGACCGATGGGGTTTAGGTCCGGGGACCGTGTTGGCCAATCCATGTTCCAGGTAGTCATCCACTGTGACAACCCGAATCGGACAAGTATTATCGTCATTAGAAGAAATCTGGACCTCAGCACCCCTGAAGAGACGAACATGTTATCCCGGTACGTGAGCCTATAATGATGCCCGCGCACATCATCACAAAGCCATCGCATAACAGTCATGTTCAATTATGTGAGCGGTGCTGAACCTGTCTCACACTCTCTCCAGATGTAAACACGTCCAGAATCAGAGTCCAAGCTGTACGGGAACGCATCCGAGAACATGACCTGGCTCCATTGTCCTTGTGCCCATGCTGCATGTTCGATGCACCAAGCCAACCATTCCATATGATGTTCCTGGTCAACGGGACGCATCTCATCGGTCGTCGAGCATTCAGGCCAACTGCGTAATCATTTGCCTGGTAACATTAATCCCAGCGGCCGCTGACATCTCTCTACCAATGGCCCTGACTGTACTACGCCTGATCCTGCGGGCAGATAGAGCAAGGTAGAAGTCTGTACTAAAGTGTCTGCGGGTGTTTCCATTCTGTCGGAACCGTATCCACTGTCTTGAAATGACGCTAGTTGACACGTTCAGCGCCCGAGACACTTCAACCTGGGACAGGCCTGCTTCCATTCGTCCAATTATTCGTCCTCAGCGACACGATGAGCCATTAGCAATAATTACACTAGTCAACAAAATTTAAGCTTTTTCTTGTAACAAATGCAAGTGCGTGATTTTTGGTAATATTTTTTCTGCTGATTACGAATATAATTTTTAAATTTCTCTAGCACGCACAGTTTTCTTGTTTTACAATGAAACATATTTAAATCATTCAGTGTTTGGGGCCTGGTAAATTTCCTTGCGGCCCGAAAATATGGATACTTTAACATTGTAGCCGCTTCTCTTCACACCCATTACTTTAACATATAAGTTTCGATGTGCATAACTTGGAAACTTGACGTGATAGAAAAAATCTAAAAGCAGATTCGGATTCTACATACAAATTACTACTAAGAACACTATGTGTGGTCATACTTTACAAAATATGTGTTGACTAATGTTATCGAATGCTCGATTGCCAATGAAAGTTTAAAAACACGTTCTTTATGGCATGTGCTCTATGACCTGTGTCGCAAGGTTAATGAGGTAAGTGTGTTCAGTCGCCAGTTGTGCGTCTACCTGTGCATTTAATGGTGGAATGGTGTTTACAAGGACGTATAGAATGGCCTTACCAAGTTTGGTGCCGATCGGATGTGCGGAAGGGTCTCATTCTGCAAATCTCTCACCTTATGAACACCAGTGTTGACAGATTTTATCCACGAGTAAATAAGAGTCATTATATACTTAATATTTTTAAATTTTCGCCCTGGAATTAAAATTTAAACAGGTTATAAAAATTTAATCCATGAAATCTAAAGAAACGTTTATTATAATTTATTATTTTATTTATTAAATTAATTAGATCCAATACGTCCATCCAGGGCCTGTATGGCCAGAGGCCGAGGAGTTGGGTCCCTGGATGGACCTGGATTCACGACTGCTATATGATGGTCGCAGCAGCCGGGGGGTGAAGATTGGCTATCACGGATGGTCGCCCATCCAGTGACGAGCCGTGCCTGATGTAGCTTAACTTCGTAGAAGTTGTTCAATGGAAGCCCACCAGGCCACGGCCTCCCCCAATTATGGCAATCTTAGGAGTAAGAATTACTAGGATCGTACAGAAATGATTGACACAAGTGCAGTAACAGGGTGGAAAATTCGCAAACACTGCATATTACATTAATTAGACATACTCGCCATTCAAGTGTGTGCACTTCAGGCATTTGCCTGGGAGTTTCCGGATGGCTCTGGGGAACCATTCCTTGGGTATGTTGGTGCACTATCTACGAACAATAGCCTTCAATTCCCCTGTTTCGTTCTGCAGGTCATCAAATATTATGCGCCTGTTCGCCATAATCAAACTTAAGAAACTAACCATAAACTGTTATTATATCCTAATTTCCTTTTCCTCTTTTCTATTTCTCTCCTTTTCATTTAAATACAATAATTATTTATAATGTAATTTTTTAATTTTTTCCTTTATGCCTACTGGGGACCAAACTTGTCGGTTATATAACCATACTGGTCCCAGATGGGCATTACTGTAATCTAAAATTTAAATAAATAAATAAATAAATAAAATAAATTGTGAATAAATAACATGTTGGAAAGAAATACAGGTTTATTTCATACTGGGTGACTCAAATACGTATATGTGTACATTAAACACTTTTATTGTGGACATGAGGCTCTTTCTTTTCAACATAATCACTGTCTTTAGATAGTAGGCTAACCTACTATCTAAAGACTATGACATAATTAATGCGACACGGCGTCCACATTGGCTGCTGTACGCGATGTTGAAGGTCGTCCGCTGCTCACATCTTTGGTTGCAGTTTATTTTCCACTACGGAACTTGGCCAACCAGCGGAACACAGCTGTTCGCCTTGACAGTACCTTGTCTCCGCACACCGACACCATACGACGATGGATATGACCACCTGAAACCCCTTCTTTCCACGAAAACCACACGGTCCATCGCTGGCTATGATAATCGCCTTCCATCTTTGCTGTTTACGCGAGCAGTGACGGCGACGGTAAGAACAACCGCCCACCTTAATCCTTTAACCAGATGGTAGCGCCATCTGTGTATTTCGCATATCTCAAGACCCCTGCTTTAGATTTCACGGTGTTTCGCTATCGTACGGAGTTCGTTAACGATGTGAGAGGGCTTGTGTCAATCATTTCCGTACGACCTAAATATAAAATAGTAACTATCCACAGATATTTAAAACACTAAATTGATCTTGAATACAACATTATTAAAATAATCCATATATGATCCTCTTCTAGAAAAAATGTCCTTCTTTTGAGAAAATGAAAGTACATCGACATTAGAACTTTTCAACGCACCGAAATTTTTAAACTGAGATCATACAATAATAAACTTGAAATTTCAATGATTAAATTTCTAGACAAAGATTTAGGTGGCCCTTTGCTTTAGTACAGAAAATAAACTAAATAAAATAAAAATAACTTAGTTTATTCAAATGATGGATGTAGAAAAAAAAGAATTTTTGTTATTTATTAGTTTATTCAAAGAATTGTTTGTATAATATTTGCTATAGACCACTTTTTGAAATTTCATCTCTTTGAAATTTCTTTAATTCGACATCAAATGTAGGACCAAAAATATTGAAGAAAATGACAGAATCAAAATCAGAACCGACGGTTCGCTTGTAATACAAAAAGTAGTAGAAGACGACAATGGAAATTATACTTGCATTGTATATAATGATTACGGCCAGGATGAAGCTATTCATAATCTTATAATTTCAAGTAAGATGATTAAAACAAACTACATTTTCGAATATACCTGTTAATGATTTTAAAAATACTGTATATAAAAATTTTAAAAATCCAAAACTGCTAAACTAATCAATGGAAACTAAACTAAACTATCTTATGTACAACAGTCTAAATATATAAAACACTAGCACAGGTACCCGGCTTTGCCCGGGTTAATTACACTTGTAGGTAAACAGATAGATCTCAAAAAATTAAATTATAACTCCCAATTGGTTAAATAATAACTCAATCAATACAACACAGAGCAAAGGGACTATCCATTCTACGAAAAATACGAAAAACAGGAAGTCTAGGTGATATACCGGGACTTTATCTAAACTCTTCTTGACTTGCTTCACCACTGCGGAACATCACCAAATACTTTAGACTCAAATTTTTCTTGCCCTTGACGTAGAAGTTCTTATACCCTGTTGCTCTATTCGCAACTGCCGTTGTTCAGATGTTTCAAATGCCCGTATAGCTTTTCTGTTTTAGATGCAGAGTTTCTCTGACCAATACTCGTTCTTTCTCTTTTCTTTCCAGACACACAAATTTTTGCCAGTTGTATGGATGTTTGAGAGGGAGCTCAAGGGAGACACGCGTGACTCCTATGCCTAATCAATAGACGCTGCCTTATTAATGTTCTGTCACTGCATCTTCACTTTATGCTCATTATCAAAAATTCTTGGAAACGAACGTTCAGTCATCGCATTATCAGCATTTCAGTTTCCAAAATATACACTTTCCCACAGAATATAGTCAAAATATATTTTTAGGAAATGTTTGGATCTGCTGTGCTACGATTGGAAATTTTGAATTTGGTGCTAAAATTCATTCGGTGGCAGGCCATAAAGAGGCTAAAATTGAAAAAATGAAAAGTTTTGAACACAAAAAAAAATTGGAAAAATTAAATATCACACAAAAAAAGATCGCTTGGGAAATTTTGTTTCATATAACAACAAAAAGATGCCTGTCTTGCTCATTAAGATTCTTACATCGCTTGTTCTCATTAAATTTGATCATTTAAGTGTTTTTATTTGCACTTCAGTTTTCTTAGTCTGTAATGAGCATTCGCTGTTTAAATTAGATAATTCGTTCAGATTCTTGAGAAGTCAAGTTATAGAGAAAAATAGATTTATCATCAAAAAAGCGCATTTTAATATTATATTTCTAATATTATAAGATGCTAATAATGTTTCAATAAGAATTTTATAGAAGAAGTGTAGCTTTTCTTTTAAGTTCCATGTTTGAATCTAATAATTTAAACAAGACTATATTTTCTAAATAAATTGGTCACTGTGTTTGTTTCAATGTATAAATTTTATTGAAAAAATAGATTTCTTTAAAATTATAAGTTTCTTTCAGGCCCTCCCTCAGCACCAGAGTTACAAGTGGTATCCAAATCACAAACATCTATCAGGCTGCAATGGAAAATTCAGTCCAATGGAGGAGATCGAATCAGAGGTTAAAACGTTGGAAATTATTATAAGCTGCTATGAATTTATGAAAAGAAAAACCGTAAATTTGAGACTACATGTTTTAGCATTGTATGAGCATTAAAAAAATATCTTTACTTTAAAAATTCAGGATATAAACTCCATTACAAAAGAGAAAATGGCCAATGGATTATGAAAGCATTAAAATCCGATTCGCGTCAGTACTCATTAGATGGATTAGCCTGTGGATCAACATACCATCTCTATATGGAAGCCTTCAATTCTATCGATACAGGATCCCCATGTGAAATTATATCTGTCAGCACTGAAGGATCTGGTATTGAAGCTTAAATACTCCAAGGATAACAAATCTGCCGAAGAAAAGCATTTATTTTTGTTAATATTTTTCATTTTACTAAATTACCTTTACAATCTAATCATTACTTTTAAAAGCTTTAGAGCCTCCTTCGAAGAAGTCTTTCATTCAAGAGAGTTCCACCTTCGTCACTGTTTTGTTGGATGCCTGGCCAACCACAGGATGTCCCGTAAACCATTTTGGAATCGAATATCGACTTTCAAAAGCAGCAGACTGGACTGTCGTCAATCGCGAGATTTCTCCAGCTCAAAAGAAGCTCATCATCTCCAACCTTCATCCTGGTAAATGGTATGTCCTGAGGCTACTTGTGGAAACCAGTGGAGAAACTGTTGTGTACGAATACAAATTCGCTACCTTAACAGAAATCGGAGGTACCGTACATGTCAGTTGTTATTTTATAACCACTTTAAAAATTACTGTATGAAACATTTACTGTTTCTACCTATTTTATAGGTAAGTGTTATTTTCTAATTTCTTATATCTAAAAATATAGAAAATGTTATTATTCCCTACAATCTTTACTTTTGTGACCAGGAAAATTTACCTATTTCCACTGAGAAAACAGGTATATAGGCGTACTTTCGACGCATAAAATCAGACGAGGAACCTATGGATCTGTCTCTAAGCCAATAGGTATCAACAATGGTATCAACACGCAATTCACCAACACTATTTACGGATTAAAAATAAATATCTCATGACCAACAATGCAAGGCAAAGTTTGTTTTTTATAAATAAGGTTCAATTTATAACAATTCCTGTTGTTCGGGCTTTTCTTAGAATTGATAGTTCTTAGAACTTAACATTTTCTTGAAAATCTGTAAAAATGAGCACTAACTGGAGATAATGGAGAGTTAGAACACTATTGAGAAAGAGTGGAAAGGCGACAAAGGAAGCAGTCTCTTCGCTTCTGTGCTGTAATGGTTCCGCCAGCACACTTCTGCAAATGAGCAAATGGTGAGCAAGTTGTGAGCAAGTTGTGAGCAAGTTGTGAGCGAGTGGTGAGCGTGTCAATCAAAGAAATGAAGACTGTTACACCGCACGAAGAAATGAAGACTGTTACACCGCACGAAGTGATGAATGGCCAAGCTTTGCTTCAAAACATAGAGGCAGCGTACAATTGTAACAACAGATTACCAAGTAGTGAATGGCAACAACCCCCCTCAGATTGTTGGGATTGCAGAGCACACAGACACAAGCGATCATGTACATTAAATTCTTCACAGTTATGTTCATGTAAATTTTCCCTCAAATTCTAGGATGTGGAACATGATGCTTGTGATATGGGTGGTCTAAATCACCCTGTTTATTACTGCACGTTTAGAAAGCTATGGAAGGTTATTAAAAGCTCTAGAACTTTGCTCATATTTATCTAGCAGCAAATCTAGCTGGAAGTTTCTTGAAAATAAATAAATTTTAAAATAAATGTCCTAATCAAAAACGAAAAATTTGGAGGAATGATATAGATTTTCTATACTTTTGAAGGATAAGTAATTAGAAAATAACATTTAAGCTTAACTATCCAGAAAAAAAACAAATAAATTTTATACATTAATACTGAACATTATTTAGCTTTCTCTGGAAAAACTAATGATTTAGAAAGAAGGAAAAATGAATTTGCTCAAATTCGCATTAAGTGAATTTTGACGTGAATCTTTTTATAAAATTTTTCAAATCGATATATATTATTATATTTTCTTAAGGAACAATTGCTCCTCAGGATTTGGAACGTACTCCACGAGTGTTTGAATTTCATGTTGACCCATTTCTGTTCATTCCGGCCGTGGCTCTTCTCATAATTGTCATTGTCTCCTCCATTGTCATCTGCATCTACTACAAGAGAAGAAACGCTAGATACGGATCACCTAGTGGTAAACTCTAATAGACGCAAATTGTATTGCTATTTCAGAATGAATAATAGAAATAATGAAGGGCATAAATTATAAATTAATATAATGTGAAGGGCATTCAGAAAGTTCATACCTTTGTCAGAAGCAAGGAGGTGTAAGATTGAAGTTTTGCTCATTTATCAGCCCTTTTCTACACATGAACCCTATGAAATCACAATATTTTTCCAGGCACTGATTTCGAAATACGCCTCCGATCCTAGTTTTCCCAGTATGCTGGTGAGTTATTTCCGAACACTTCCACCGTTTCATTATGCATTTGCTTTGCCGATTTTCCCTATACAATGATGTTTTATAGCTCGCTTCGCTCTTTTCCGCAACACCAGTCATGTAAGCGGGAACTTAAAACCACAAGTACTAGATTGTTCTTATTGGTTGCGAATCCGTCCGTAGATTTTCAGTTATTCTACCCAAAGGACGAGTTTTGTGAATGCCCCTCGTATACGAAAATAACTAAAGAGCGATAAATATTAACTTTTTGCTGTAGTTATACTCTTTACTTAACATATTTAGGGCCCGTCTAATAAGTCCGAGGGTTGCCAATAGATCATATGGCACATTCGGAACGATTCCCGACTGGTCGTTTTCGGGTGTGCTTAATTTGGGAGGTAGGTCGTCTGAGCTCGGCATCTTTTGGTAGATTTACGTATAAAATTTTCTTAAATTTTACCATAATTTCCTTACTTATTTTCATTCCCCATCTCATCTCTTGCATTAACTTCTTGCTTATACATAATGTACTTAAGCCTCTTTACTGTCGGCAAATGTCAAATTAACGGTACACACAGCGAATGCCATTTTGATTCCACTTGATCAAGTAGGCGACCGGCCTGGTCATAAACAATGAGGGCAACCGTTCACTTTTGGCACAGCATGATCACGACCGACTGCTACCGGTCGGAATTATTAGACAGGCTAAATTATTATTAGTTTACGTTATTAGTCTATTTCCTTATTATGAATAAGATCTTTCCAAGAAGGAGCTTTAGCTATGACCGGCGTTGCATCTAATCAGTGCACTACCCGATTAGACCTTTTTTTCGCGGGTCCCCTCCAATGACGAATTGGCATATTTTGACTCAGAATAGAACATGAAGTTTACAGTTTCTGTCGATTGGACGCAGCAGTAGTTTTAAATTTGTTGAATCACTATGAGAAACTTTTCGAACATTTCAGCAGGAAAATCTCAAATTGCTCTAATATATCCAATTTCTAATCGAAAAATTTTAAAATCCCTGTATAGTTTGTTGTTTCATTTTAGTTTCATTTTTAGGGTTTTTAGCATCATCTAAAACGACGGTACAAATGTATTTAACATGTATGTCACACGCCATAACTTTTGAAAGGATTGACCTAGGGGCTTGAAATTTTCTACACATGTAGGCCCTATACATAGGACCGAGCGAAAAATATAGCGAATCCTCTAGGGTGGACCAAACCATGTGTTTTTGGGGTTTCCCCAACTGATTTCCTTTCATGTCTATGGAGTTTTGATTGCGTTTGAGCAATTTGCGACGTCAGAGTTTGACTGTTTGACTTCAGAATTTAAAGAACTCTATTTGAATATAGCGAATCCTCCCGCTACTGCTCGTAACATTTTGATGCCATAACTTTTGATAGGATTGACCTAGAGGCTTGAAATTTTCAACACATGTAAGCCCTATACAGAGGACGGTGCGAGAAATATAGCGAATCTTATAGGATGGCCCGGGACTCTCAGGGGCTACTTGTATGAATTTCATGGTTCCTTTTTTAACTTTTGAACAAAAAGACCTAGAGGCTTGAAATTTTGTACATACATAGGCCCTATACAGAGGACGGTGCGAAAAATATAGCGAATCCTATTGGGTGGCCCGGGACCCTCAGAGGCCACTTGTATAAATTTCATGGTTCTTTCTTATCTTTTGAACAAAGAGGGCAAAAATCCTGAAATTTCGTAAATTTGTAGTGCGGTTCTAAAAAAATAAAACCAATATACAAGAAAAGTGATATAAGCCTCAAGGGCCCCGCCTGAGGTTCGAGGCCCCAAATACAATTGAAGCTAAACTTTATTTGAACGGAACGACCTACAGTGCACGACAAAATTATAGGTTCACCTGTTTTTTGCAATTTTAAAAAAAAGTATATCAAGTAGTTTCTTCTAAATTTTTCTACGAGTGCATGACGGAATAATACACCTGCAAATAAATTATCAGATCAATTAATGTATTACATCATCATTAATTTGTTTAATGCAAATTAGACACTGTGACAAAAAGATAGGTTCATTTAGTTAAGGGGAAGTTTGCACATTTAGTGCTGCAATTACCTTGTTCAAGTAAGCAAATATTATTATGCTCTATAGAGCTTCAAATATTAGTACCTAACTTTGGATTTTAGGATGCCTAGAGCTTCTCAACTATCACAATTTGAAAGGGGACAGATTTCTACACTGAAAACCCAAAATAAATCAAACCGGGAAATAGCAAACATCATAGGCAGAAGTGCAAATGTGGTAAATAACTACCTCCGTGATCCTGCAAATTATGGTACGAAAAAATCAACGGGAAGGCCGCATGCCATCTCCAAACGTGATTCCCGGGCAATTATGCGTGCAGCCTCCAACGCTCAGAAAAGTGCTCTGCAAGTTAAACTCGAAACAGGGGTCAGTGCGAGCACTCGCACAGTCCAGAGACACATTAAATGTAACCCTTTGCTAGTGAGGAAAAAGATTAAACGCAAACCACAGCTTCTACAGAGACATAAGGATGCGCGTTTGGAGTTTGCTCGAACTCATATGCATTGGACAAAGGAATGGCAGAGTATCATCTTCTCAGATGAGAAGAAATTTAACCTAGACGGCCCAGATGGCTTTGACTACTACTTCCACGATCTTAGAAAGGAGGAAATAATGTTATCTCACCGTCAAATGGGAGGTGGCTCTGTCATGATTTGGGGGGCAATTGGTTACAAGAAGAAAGCTGATCTAGAATTCATAACTGGTCGCCAAAACGCAGATGGTTACGTACAGCAGCTTGGAAAACAATTGCCTGGAATCGGACGTGCATTGGCAGGGTATAAATGGCAATTTCAGCAAGACAATGCTGCCATCCATACAGCAAAATGTGTTCTCGATTGGTTTGCGTTGAAGAAGATTAAATATTTTTCAACTCCAGCTTTGTCACCGGATCTAAATCCAATTGAGAACGTCTGGGGAAAGCTGAGTCGAGAGGTTTATAGGGGTGGCAGACAGTTTTCAAATGCCTCTGAACTGAAACAGGCCATTACTGATGCGTGGGTGGCATTACCTCAGGATTATATTAAAAAATTGTACGATTCCATGCCCAACCGCATTTACCAAGTTATTAACACCAATGGATCTCATACTAAGTATTAAGAAGTGTGTGTTAGTTGTGTTCACATGTATTTTTGTTAATTTTTTTCTCTGAACCTATCTTTTTGTCACAGTGTCTAATTTGCATTAAACAAATTAATGATGATGTAATACATTAATTGGTCTGATACTTTATTTGCAGGTGTGTTATTCCGTCATGCACTCGTACAAAAATTTAGAAGAAACTACTTGATATACTTTTTTTAAAAATTGCAAAAAACAGGTGAACCTATAATTTTGTCGTGCACTGTAGGAACCTGAAATTTTGTATATTTATTGTGTGGTACTAAGAAAAATATAGCAAATATACAAGAAATCTGATGTAGGCGTATGGGGTCAGAAGACCCCAAGGCCACAAATACAAATCAAGTTATAACTTTTGAATGGAAAGGTCTAGAAACCTAAAATTTTGTATATTTTTAGTTTCGTACTAAAAAATATAGACAATATGTCAGTGTATTATGTCAATGTATTTTACAGGGTCGGGACACATTAATACCACCTGCTAGTAGCGAGGGTCTGCGACGATCATCAGGTAACGAACAGTATTCAGTGTACCCTCCAGCGGTATCAGTGGACTAAGACCATACCATGAAAACATCCCCCAGGTCACACCTCCCCCACCAGCCTGTCGTCTACCAACGATGGTGTCGGGATGCCTGTTCTCAGATGCTTCCCGGCGAATTCTCCATCGTCCGTCCACTCTGTTCACCAGAAACCGCGACTCGTCAGAGAAAGCAACCCTTTACCACTAGTGCCACTCGCCAGGTCCAATGGCG
The DNA here is from genome assembly GCA_023313115.1 of Rhysida immarginata. NCBI lineage: Eukaryota > Metazoa > Arthropoda > Chilopoda > Scolopendromorpha > Scolopendridae > Rhysida > Rhysida immarginata. The sequence goes on along the minus strand of JAHWFO010004489.1, from coordinate 31,609 downwards.
ATAGTCCATTGCGAATTGGAGGCGTTTTCGTCGATGCACAGGCGTCAACATGGGTGCTGTTACCATACGCCTGCTCCGGAGCCCCAACCTCAAGAGGGATCGTTGCACTGTCTTGGTGCAGACACGCCTAGTGGGCCCACTGTTCATTTTTGCTGTGTCAGTTGGTCAACAGTGGCACGCCGATTGGTCTTGGCCAGGCGTCGTAACCGACGCTCGCCTCTAGGATCGATGGCCCGTGGCGCCCAACACTTACCTCTTCGGTTGCTCGAAATTGTCTGGTTCGTCCAGTCGCGGTGTACCTTAACAACGGCAGCCCTAGAGCAGTTCACAAAGGTGGCCGTTGCTGAAATGCTGCCCCCTTGGCCCGATAGCCAATGATCATCCTCTTTTGGAGGTCCGACAGGTCACTTGCTCTGCCCATGACGGCGACAATTGCTGTGTTAACGGATGCTACTACACGACTGCTGTTGTCAGCTTTTAATGATTTTTCATCTGCATGCCAGGGTACGTTCCAACATGTTCGAGGAGAGGTGGTCTTATTAATGTGTCCCGACCCTGTAGAAGATCGGCCTCGGTGGCTCAGCGGTTGCGTGATCGCCTCTGATGACCGAGTACGCGGGTTCAATCCCGGCCGAGGACGACGAGGATTTTTCAGGGGGAAATCCTGAGATCACGCACTTCCTTCGGAAGGGAAGTACAGCCGTTGGTCCCGTGTAGTCGTTTGCCGGCTGCACGTTAAAGAACCCTTGCGAGGCAAAATTTGCGGCCCCTATAACGCCGTCCTGAAATGACCATAGCAGTTGAAAAGGACGTTAATACCACCCAAACCAAACCAAACCCTGTAGAAGAAAGCTATAACATTGGAACGGAAAGGCCTAGGAACCTGAAATTTTGTATATTCATAGTGTGGTACTAAAAAAATATTGCAATTATACAAAAAAAAGTAATATAGGCACCAGCAGAGCCCCACAGGCCCCAAAGACAAGCAAGGCTACAACTTTAAAACGAAAAGGTCTATAAATCTGAAATTTTGTTTACTTACAGAAAATTACTAAAAAATTTAGCTAATATACACTAAAAACTGGTATAAGGCTCTTGGTCTTGACAGGGCTTGAGCCCCCAGTCACAAATCAAGCTATAACTTTTGAACCGGAAGTCCAGAAATCTGAATTCTTGCATATTTATTGTGTGTTACTTAAAATTTAAGCTCTTGTACACTAAAACTTATATAGTCCTCTGGGACCCTGGCAGGGGACCTAAACACACAGAGCTATAATGTTTGAACGAAAACGCTTAGAAATCTGAAATTTTGTATACTTATAGTAATTTACTAAAAAATTTAGCTAATATACTCGAAAAACTGGTATAAGGCTGTTAGATCTCCACAGGGGCCCTGAAGCCCAAATCACAAATAAGCTCTAACATTTGAATAATAAAAAGACCTAAGAACTTGAAGTTTTATATTTTTACAGTGCATTACATAAAAATTATAGACAATATACAAGGAGACTGGTATAGACCTCGGGGTCCCTGGCGGCCTCAAATACAATTGAAGCTATAAAATTTGAACAGAAAGGCCTACGGTACCGAAATTTTGTTTAATCATAGTATGTTATTTAAAAATTTAGCTAATCTATATTAAAAATTCTATAAGTCTCTTGGCAGGGGCCTTGCGGCTTCAATCTCAATCAAGCTATAAATTTTAAACCAGAAGTCCAGAAACCTGAAATGTTTTATATTTACAACGTGTTGCTTAAAATTTTAGCTATTACACACTAAAATCGATATAGTCTTCTAATGCCTCGGCAGGGGCCGCGAGGCTCCAAATACAAATCAAGCTATAACTTTTGTACGAAAAGGCCTTAGAACCTGAAATTTTGTATTTGTGCCCCTCCACTTATTATAGTCACGAGCCGCTAATGCACGAGCTAAAACCCTTTTATCGTTGGATAACGATGCCTTAACTAATTTTTAAAGTTTATTTTCTCGGTAGTTTTGTCAATCAACCGTCTGTTGTTTAAACAAAGCAATCGTAATGGCCGAGTGCTTCCAACGCCTCCTAAAGATAAGGCCTGAGCGCGAAAACGTCATACATTGTTACAACATCATCCGAAGATACGTTTAATCGCATTTCTACCAATAATAAGCCCAGAAATGCGATTAAACGTATCTTCGGATGATGATGTAACAATGTCTTTCGTTTTCTCGCTCAGGCCTTATCTTTAGGAGGCGTTGGTGCTTCAAGACTAGCGTCAACAATGTTTGATCGTAAGGCGCGCGTCTCCAGATCCAGTGTTAGCAATGCTTAAATGGTAAACCAGGGCCGTAGCCAGGACGTTATCTTGGGGGGCCGATTTTCAAAAATTCCGAATCTTCTTTCAAAAATTCCACTGAGCCGGACCTTTTTCCATATTTGGGAGGCGGACCTTTTTCCAAAATGGGTTGGTCGTCGACCCCCCTCGACCACCCTCCCCCTGACTACGGGCCTGTAAACCAAAAATAACATTGTATTCATTCATGTTTTTGTCATACGAATTGATTGATATATCACATGCTAGATCTTGGCATGCAAAAATTTTTAACGCTCACGTGCGAAAATTTATAAACGTACAGACCGGCGTGCATTCATATAGACAGCTAAAGCTCCTAATAAAGATATCAAATATGCGAATAAATGCACGGTGTCCGTAAAAGATTTATACCAAAAAAATAATTAACAACTTTTGAACATATCATAAGTTGCTTTCAGCATGCTACAAAGAAACAGTATCGGATTGCAGAAACTGTTCATAGGAGGTATAGGCATCGACAGAACAAAGCCACCGATCATTGTTCAGAGGAGATCCAGGTTACTTACGGTAAGGAACCACTGGATAAAAGTTCGATTAATGTTTACAGGAACTCCTTTTTTGAGATCGAATCGGTAGTGCAGCAGGTGGCTCATTACATCAGATAAAAGAAATCAGAATAGCTTACTTTCGTTTTCAAAGGTCTCCAAAAGAATTTTCATTCAGGAATTAATCGACCTTTTATCTGGTGGATGTTTACCGCAAATAAACTTGTCTCTCCTCTGAACAGTGATCGGTGATTTTTTTCAGCAAGCCATACTTTACATTGCACTTTTTCTATAATAGATGCCATCTTTTGCTTTGTCGATGTCAGAGATAAAACTTTGAGTTTCTTTGTAACATGCTGACAACGATACATGTTATTAATTCTGTTAATTGTACAAATATTTTATGACAAATGCGCTAGTAAGTATTCTTAAACATGTCTGCGTTATTTCAGTGTACTCTGGTCGCCATCAGGAAATGAACGCTTGGATGCAAAGATGTCAAGAAAAGTCTATGGAGGGCTACGGACCTGCTGAACATAGATATTCTTTCTCGAGTCGAAGGAAAGTTGGTAAGTAAGGCTTGGTAACGATGTACTGCGTTAACTGTTCTTAATTTATTTTATTTTGCTGATTATTAAGTAGCGGAAGAATGGAGTCCGTTCGTCCGTCCGTCCCCTTCATAATTTCCGCATTTTTTGAGGTAGAAGGTTGAAATTTGGAATGTAGCTTACTATGGGCATGAGCACCTTCACTATTTAGTTTGGTTTTGATTGGCCCACTGGGGTCGGAGTTTCGGGGACGGAAGTTAGAGGGGACCAGAAGGTCTATGCGTACTTATGCATAAAAAGGAGTGAAATTCGGAATGCAGATTTCTCCAAGCAAGATCAATATTATTGTGAAGTTTGGGCCAAATGGTCCCAATAGGGTCGGAGTTGTGGGGGTGGCATTCACTTGGTCTTTAGAACTATGGCAGCATGTGGGGTGTGATATATCATTCGATCGGAAATGATGAGAAACGAAAGAAGATAGAGAGCTCTTTTTCATCTTCTAAATAATACGTTCGAGAAAATCAATTTTTCGATTAAAAAAAAATAGGGGGTGGGGCGAATTAAAAAGTGCAGGTAAAAGGGTATAAATAGATGACCTCAGCGCTTCCGCTACTTTCCTATACCTTTCTCGGGAGGATTAATTTCTTGTTTACTATGGTCATATCTTGAAATTATCCATAACACTTTAACTTGTAATGAGTTATTAACCTAATATTATGCTTTATACATAAACCTTGGATAAAAGGAATCGATATCTATTAACATCAAAGAATTTTTTTGTAATAAATTTTTCGAGGATGAGAAAGCAAGCATAATTTATTTTTCACTGAAAGTTATCATTACATTCCTGAAGAATTACGTATTGGGTTGTTTTTATTAAAGGTTTTTTTTCTTAATAAACTACTCACTTTCTTATGTGTCAGATCGCCGAATTGGAGAAGAAATTAAGAAAAATAAATTCGACGATCTAACCCAGAAGCAGGAAAAAGGGAGAGGAAGAAGCAGACGAAGAAAGCGTATGAATAAGAAAAAAATGAGCTACCCGCTACCTAGAAAAGACAATAGGAGAGACGGAGAGAGAAAAAAAGAAGAATCGAGTCGTTCATTGGAGGAGAAGAGGAAGATTGATGAGCGGCCGATGGAAGAGGGGAGGAAGGCAGGAAAAAGGCAGAAGGGCTTTGGTTACGATAGAGGAAGAAAGAAAGGATTTGGTCGCGGTAGCGAGAAGGAAGAAAGAGCCCGATTTGATAGGAGATGGAGAGAAGACAGGGGCTCCCCTCACTGTAGGAGGCCGAGTGAATTTCACCGTGAAACGGGCGGCATCAATCTGGCCGGTGTGCGTATATCCCAGAAGCCGAGGAAAAAGCCAGGAAGGTCCGCCTCCCGTGCAACGTGTGTTCCGCACGCCCATTCCTCCACCCAGGCAAGCATTCCCGTTAGAACTTTTTATAACCGAAAATTTCTTTTGAGAGGGGATGAGCGCGTATTGCCGAGCGAGAAGAAACGCGCAAGAGCCCGCCGAGTAATCCGCACGCCGAGAGCCCCTCGCCCACTTACACAAGCCACTTTCGCCTCCACCTCCGCCCAAACCGAGGACGAGGCAGAGGAGTTAGTTGGACTGTTATTAACGAGCCCCGGACCCCGGAAGAGCCCACGAAAAATTCGTTGCGTTCTACGAGGACGAGTCCCGCCTCGCCGACAAGAAACGACGACGACGACCAAGCCGCTGATGTCGACGAAACCTCATCCGACTTAGGCCGCCAAGCCGTGATGAGGAAAGCGACTGCCCTATCCTCCCCAGTTACGCCCGATAAGGAGGACCATCGTTCCCCGGACACCACATTACTAACAGAGCAATATTCCGACAGCGAAAGGTCGGGTACCCTGAACGTCCCTCGCCGCCCGAGCCAACGACGACTGCTGTCTTGCAAGCGCGCACCGCACAGAGATCTCTAGCTGCGAGCCGCGCTTGGCCATAGCATCGCCAACAAGGGCTCCGAACCACGTTCCTCGAAACCCTGCGGGGTCGCCGCCTTCTGATTTCGCGGTGACAAATCTCTCAGGACCACATCGACTTCGGAGGCTACAATACACTTACCTGGAAGTGTAGCTGCCGATTCGAGCCCTCACTTCACCAACACCCCCAAGATCCAGTGCATTCTTCTCGAATCTATTTTATAATTCACTTGGGATTTAAATGTTTGAAACTTTGTGTATTGTCTAATTTCATAATATAATTAAACTTTGATCATAAAACGTTCCGAACGACATCTCCCTTCCTTTCTCTATTCACGATCAGTTATTATCTTGGCCAGATTTATTAATTTAATTACTACTTAAATAAAAGTCGTGATAGTAAGACAGTCTAAATTTCCTGCAGATCCTTTTGGAGATTTCTGCACTATATGATCAAACGTTTACGGCACTCCTGCAAAATAATATTATTATGTTTTACGATGTCTAAAATAATATAAATACATGTAGAGCTTGCCTTGAGAACGCAACGTCAAGAAACCGCGAAATGGTAATCCAAAGACATTGCAGAAGATCTTGAAATGCTAGTACATGTAATGCGATGCAGTCGGAAGTCATAAAGCAGAAACAATTGCTACACAGTTCTGAAATTCGGAAGTGGTTGCTTCAAGACCGCCAGTACCGAACAGTACCGGCAGTACCGCCAGTACTATTAACATTCGGACTGCTCTAGGTTTTCATGGACGTGCTATTGCTCATATATCCCATATCAACAGAACCATTACGAAGCGACGTTCCGACGCTGAATCTTGAAACGATTAAAGCATGTTTTTTTGAGCGACACACTCTGGCAATCACATGGTCGGCTTTGAAATTCCTAGAGAACGTATTTTTTAGATCAGACAGTGAATTCAGCACGTTACATCGAATTCTTGACAAAAACGCTCATTCTAATGTATATTATGAACACTGGATCCAGGACACATGGTTTTAGTAGGATGGGACCCTCCACATTCAACAGGCGACTTCTCGGACTTGCTCAGAAGCCACTATGACTATCGTCTCATCGCAAGAAGCTTCCCGAATCGCTTTGGCGAAGGACTTCCTAACTACTTCTTAAGCTAAAAATAAGGCTACAGAGATCGACTAAAGAATAGAAGAGCTGAAAACGGCGATAACAAATGTGGTAAGGTCGGGTTCAATAGACCAACTCAAGTGGAGTATCGAGAACTTCCAAGAGAGACTTCGTTTCGTAATTTCCTCAAATGGCAAACAGTTTGAAAAACTCCTATTTTAATTTCCTTTATTCTCATATGAAAATCCTGAAAATTACTTACTTACTTTTCAAACCCGCTTATCCGTTAGGGTCACGGTGGCAGCAGCCCTATGGAGGATCTCCAGTGATCGCGATCTTCCGCCGTCAGGCGCATGTCCTCCCTGTTAATACCCAAGCGACTCGAACCCAGATTCTCCATGTAGTCTAGCCACCTGGTTCTAGGCCGACCCCTTGGTCTCTTACCCACCGGCTTGGCAAATAACAACTGCTTAGGAAGACCAGTTTGCGACATCCGTATCGCGTGGCCATACCAGCGCAACTGAGATCTCTCAATGCGGAGAAGTAGCGGCTCAACACTTAAAGACTCCCTTATTGTGCTACTGTGCACTCTACCTAGTAGGATAACACCCGCGACACCTCTCAGAAATCTCATTTCGGCCGCTTATATCCGCGATCGCACTCTTTCGGTCATTACACAAGACCCATGACCATGGGTGAGAATGAGGACAAGATAGGTTTGAAAACGGAGAGCTTGGCTTTGTTTCCCATCTCGCGTTTCGTTACCACGGATTGCCACATTTAACATCTGACACGGCTTGCTGGACCGATTCGAGCATCCAATCCCTTTTCCTGCTGCCCATCACTTGTGAATGCAATCCCGAGATACTTCCCTACCAGGACTCAATGGGGCTCCCCTAACATGGAGAGCGCACTGAGCAGGCTGTCTTGAAAGGACCAGAACCTCAGTCTTAGCCACACTGATCTTCATCCCAGCTTCTTCATATTTGGCTGCAAACCGGTCTAGTGCATGCTGAAGGTTAGTGCAAGAAGACCCAAGGAGGACAAGGTCGTCAGCAAAGAGCAACCTCTCCACCAAGCAGTCGCCCACACAAATACGCTCATCGCCTCGGCTGCCCCTGTCTATCCGGACACACATCTCAGAGCTTTCGTACAGAGACATGATAGCAACCAGTAATTGCCCATCCACTCCATACTCTTGCAACACTTGCCAGAGCTTCTCCCGAGGAACTCTGCCATATGCTTTTTCGAGGTTTACAAAGCAAGCGTAGACATCTTGTGCATACTCCCAGGATTTCTCAAAAAAGAGCAAAGATGTGATCCTGAAAATTTGAAATAAAAATCTTTTCCGCTCAAACGCTATTCCATTTTTTCATTATTGAAAACCTTGTGGAGCACCCTGTATATACTTTTTCCCACAAAGAAAATGCAACACCTTTATGAAAGTGAAAATCGAAAGTGAAAATAGAATAGAGAGAACAGCCAGGGAGGAGGGAGATTATGCATATAGAGAAAAAACCACGCGTACATCGTTTCATTTAAACGTTTCCCTGATGCTACAATTTTTCTGAAGTGTTCCACGGATTCAAATGATACAAAATTTGATGCACGGATAAACAACCTTTAATTGGATGCGATAGGAAATCTACACGTTTAAGAGCCAATGTGAAAAACTTCGTCGTTACTGACACAATGTATTGTTGACATACGAGATAGCTATATACGGGAATTCCAATTGCAAATAAAATGCAGAGAAATTAGCTTTTCTTTCAAAGAATAGCAATATACTCTCAGAAACGATGAATGACAGTCCTTTTTATACGCTTTTATTCGACTTGCTTTTCTGTAGGTTTGAGTATCCGTCAAATCTTTTAACCAATATTAAACCAACTTTCCGACAAGCTAGAGAGCTGAAATTTGACACACATACACAGAACCGATGACAATGCATGTTTAAGGAAACATTTTCCAAATCGGTTCACTGGTTCGTGTTCTAAGGCACCAGTTCATTTCAGTCGTCTCTCCATAAGTCGGAGGAACGACTGTTATACGAATTGCTTAATTGTTTCGACCAAAAATTAGTTTTACAAATTATTTGCGCCGGCTCGAAGAGATATAATAATAAAACATTATAAAAGCGTATTTTGAAAAAAACCCTTTTTTTTCGTCTTATCTTGTTCATATTGCAGATCCTTCACTCTATGCTATGTCACCTCCAACTGAATATTACATGAAAACAATGACTGGAAGCCGAAATTGTCAACGTTCTCCATGGAGGAACCAAAATGCTCCATCAAACATCAATGCGATTTGTTATACTCCTGCTAATGGTTAGTACATAATCTTTAAATCGATACGATTAAATATATTTAAAATGATCAATTATTTTAAACAAGTCAGTGTGATGATAAATGGATTTTGAATGTAGATTTATCTGCATAGCTGGTCGTAAATTCAGATGAAATATCAGAACTGAATGGCAACTATATTTTTCTTTGTTGATTATATTTAATCGCCTGTACTGGAGTTGAAAGTTTACTTATTATTACATAATATAATACATCTTTATTAGGCTTCGGTATTTTTTTAAATTAATTATAACTCAAATTATCATTTGCATTGATCAATCTCAAAATGAGTTTTTGTTTGGATTTATGAAGGAAACGCTTGTAATTTTTTTCACAGTCTTGTCACGCTAAAGCAGTAATAATTGTAATTATTTATTTTATAATTTTTAGTATCGGATCCGTCAACCTCGCATAATGAATTGATGAAAGAACCTTTTATTCAGCAGCCAAACAGGTAAAACAATAAACCTCAAAAGCTTCATATTAAAAGAAAGTCACATACCGTTTTAACTAAATAAATGAAGATTTTTCAGATACATTTTGTATAGGCTCTTCATATTTCTTCACTATATTAAAGTTTTCCAGTTCTTACAGAATAATTGAACTTGATATTTATTGTAACTGTTATTTGTAGTTCATCATCAGTTCACGAAACAACGTTTGTTTTCTCGGCAGAGGTGAACCATCACGAATACTCAGTTCCTAATATCAAGGATCCTCATGTGTGAAAACTAGTGTTAAATATTAGTAAGAAATGAACTTTAAATTTATAGTTGCGGTTTCTACCTTTCGATGTTATGGGAAAGTCTTAAGTAAAGTATATCGCTAATCACAATAAAATAATATCTGTGATCTGTGTGTAGTATAAAACATAGAATAGAACAATACTTCTGCCACTATATAATAAAAATGGAATAACCCATATATATGTTACGATTAAACTTAGAATGGAATAATTCTCCTACCATCTTCCAAATTTTCTGAAAATTGTATTTGAACAATTGTATAAATGCTATACATTTACGCATTTGTATTTATTAACATTAGCTCAATGTATAATATTAAAAAGATAGCTTTAAAAATGCTCAAGTCAAGTTAATTTAGTTAATGATAAGTTAAATGTAATTTATTCAATAAGTGTAAAATTGTATGTATATTATGAAGAGAGAAATTTTACTTTTAGCATTTTTTTCTTCTATATTAACTTAAAAAATTAAAATATAATGTTTGCTAATAAATAGTGCTTAAATTTAAAAAAAATTGGAAATAAATACATAAATTGTTCTAAATCATGTGTGGAGAAGAAACAAAGAACGAGACACAAGAACTCTGGAATATAGATAAAGCTTAAGACCTTCTTCAAAATTTTAAGAATTATCCATAGCTAATTTCTCGATTAGATAAACATGCCCTTTTTATCCGCCGTGGCGGTAAAATACATTTACTTACATAAGATATTATCTGGATCATATTTTATACATAATTTCAAACAATAAAATGTTAAATTTGGTCAACTTCAAATCTTTATATATAAAAATTCAGGCTCAGGGTGTGTCTGTAAATGTTCTAAAAACTTTTGAATTGAGCTCATATTTGCAACATATATTCCTTAGGTCCAGAATAAGGTTTACATGTCCCTAAAATAGGGGGGGAAGGGGTAAAAATCATATATCTTGGTTTATGTTTGTTTGTTTACTCAAGAGATGGCGCCAGAGTTCGTTTATCTTTTCCTTGAAACCGAAACTGGACTAACTACACAGAAGCAGGACAGGAAAAAAACTTCCGTTTTCCTCCGGATGTGTAGTAGTGTTTGCACATTTCTAGGGAGGAAACGCAAGTTTTTTGCTGTCCTGCTTCTGCGCAGTTACTCCAGTTTCGGTATCAATGGAAAGGTCTATATAAAAATTCAGGGTGCGTGTGTGAATATTCTTAAAACTTTTGAACCACTTATCCTTTTGAGCTCATACTTGCAGAAGGTTTACATGTGCCGACTGTCAGGTTGGCCCAAAGGTGAAAGGGTAAAAATAATATTTTGCTTGATCTGTCTGACTGACATGAGCCTACGATATGCGCGGACCAACAATGTATGTCGTGTCCTACAATGCAGAGTAAAGTTTCTGCAACAATAGGCCATAAAAAATTACTTTGGCTATGGTCATGGATGAAGAAATACAGGATGGGAAACTCCATTGTTTAAAGCGTGATTTTTTTTCACTGGCGCTCTCTGGCCATTTGCGTGGGCATTACTCTCTGTCTAGCAAACGACTTTACTTTTCCTTATTGGCCTCGATGGCTCAGTGGTTGCGTGATCTCCTCTGATCAACACCTCCTAGACAGAAGGCCTGATAACGGAAACGTCATACATTGTTACATCATCATTAGTCGACCAAATTTAGGGCTTATTATTGGTAGAAATAGGATTAACAATGGTCAACTAACGATGATGTAACAGTGTATGACGTTTCCGTTATCAGGCTACAGAAATCCACCCAAATGTGTGGATTTCCGGTTTCGTGCACACTTTTGACCAAATTTTCCTGTTTTACACTGAAAATGCACCCAAATGTTCAGATTTCCTGTTTGGTACACACTTTTGGCTAAAATATTTCTGTCTAGGTGGTGTTGCTCCGATGCCCGTAGATGTGGCTTCAATCCCAGCCGAGGACGACGAGGATTATTTCAGGGGGAAAATACTATTATATAAAAGAAATAGCGAAAAATGTATACACTCACTCATACATTCATTCATTACGAAATCTCCAGAACTATGAAGCCTGAGGGAATGAATTAGAACACTTATTATTGATGAAAATGGGAAAGAAAATTCCACAGCCTGGGTTTGAACCAGGAACCTTCTGCTCACCGTGCAGACGCGCCAACCAATTGCGCCACTGTGGACATGGAAGCATTAACGCTATCTACATGTCCTTAGGGCTGGTTGGAGCAGTACCCAGTTCGTAGGCTGGGACTATCTTTCCTACTGCGTATAATCGTTCCTTGTTCGAACCCAGGCTGTGGAATTTTCTTTCCTATTTTCATCAATAATTTCAACATCTGAGGTTTGGCGTGAAAAAATAAAAATTCCTCTTAAGACCTTTCATTTATTAATCTAGAACACTTATTGTAAAATATTTGCATGTTTCATAATAAACAAGTCACATTATTGTACTCTACGTAATGCGTTTTTTGTTCTTTTATTACATGATTGACTATGATTTTGACGTGGTACAGAATTACGGGTTAGTGGCATATTACGTCTACGCGACGTCCAACATTTTTTATCTCAAAAACAATACCCAGAGAAAAAAATGAAAGAGGGAAATGTTGCTTAGATTTGATCCCTCTATCACCCCACACCCAAGTTCGTATACCACCCTGTATACATAAATATGAAAAAACTATATTTTTCTCCGAGCGACGCCGGGTACTTCAGCTAGTGTATTAGAAAATTGGTACACTCTTTGAATTTATAAATAATATATGCGTATTACTGTATAGCTCAAAAAAATCATTAGAAAAGAGATAGTAAAATTTCCTTAAATGAACAAAATTATTAGCAGAAATAAGCCAAAAAAAAAGATCCATATCTATGAACGAGATCCCGCTCTAGGGAAAGTATTTTTCTCCGTTGATGAAGCATAACGGGAAAAACAAGTCGCGTTCTTCCTTGCAGTGTATAAAAATATAATAGACATAAAAAAGAATTATTTATATTAAGTGGGAAATTATTTATAAAAACTTGTTTTATTTCATTTCTGCTTTGTTAACTTCAGCTATTATAATAGTGCATTACAAAGCGGAATACCTTAATAATGACAAATCTCTTCAATATCTTTGAACATATATTTTCGGTTGTAAAAGAGATTCCTTATTTCCTTATTTCATTTTCCTGCCATCAAAACAAAAAATAATAAAAACTCTATTCGCCTCACAATTCTTTGCATCATGTCATTTCTACAGTATAAGGAAATATATTCATTTCTTTGTTTCTCGTCGTGTATTCCATTTAATTGCAATTACACACCTTTTCCATGCCCATCAGTTATTAATTATTTTTAAATCTTGGGTTAAGATCCGTTTTTAATTTTTTTAATGAATTTTGTGATTAATTGGTTATTCATAATATTAACAAATACATAAAGGAAAATAAAATATTGAAAAACGATTACTTGAATATAATTCAAGCCAATTGCTGCTAATACAATATGAATCAACATAAATGTGAACAGTCAATATATTTTATTCACTCAATATCAATGTTCTTTTGATTTTCAAATGGCGTTTTGTCTTCTATTTGTAAAAAGTATTCCAACTCAGGACTATACGGATGTTTGGATTATGCAGTTTGGATTAACAGACGTGCACAGTTGTTATTAACACACTCAATCCACAATAATCTATATGGCTTGTCGAAATAATTTCAACTAAACAGTCGAGTCACATTAATGTACAATACTCATTTCCAAAAAAGTTGGGACAGTGCAACATATAAGAAGAGCTCCAACACATTTGTTTGGATTATTGTATTGCCGTTTATTTCAACGTAATACAATACATAAACGATAAATTAGGCATGGGATCACATATCTTATATGCTTAAAGAAAGATACAGGTGGTTTTCCTTTTTGGCACGTGCAACACACTCCCAAAAAAGTTGGGACAGCACGGCGTTTACCACTGTGTGGCGACACCTCTCCTCTTGATGACACACTGTAATCTTCTGGGCATCGATGACACCAATCTTTCTAACACCGTAACCGGAATTCTGTCCCATTCCTGTTGGATATAGGTTTTCAGCTGTTCAACTGTCCGGGGTCGTCGCTGTCGTAGTTTTCGTTTAATAATACGCCAAACGTTTTCTATAGGCGACAGATCCGGGCTGCAAGGGGGCCAATCCAACATACGAATGCGCTGCCGACGTAGCCATGCAGAAGTTATGCGCGCTGCATGCGGTCTGGCGTTGTCTTGTTGAAATATACACTGACGTCGTCCAAACAGGCGCCTCTTAGATGGCACCATAGCTTGTTCCAGGATCTGTATATACGCTTCAGCATTGACGATGCCATTGCAGATGTGCAAGTCTCCCATTCCATAGCCACTAATACAGCCCCAGACCATGACAGACGGTGGTTTCTGTACCGAACGCCTGTAGCACGCGGGAATATCCTTTTAGTCTTTGGTCCGGAGTGTACGGCGTCCATTATTTCCGTAAACAATCGTAAAGGTTGATTCATCGGACCACAATATGTTCTTCCAGCGTGCTTGGGACCAATTGCGATGGGCTCGAGCCCATATCAGACGGCGACGTTGCTGTCGTTTGTTGATGTATGGCTTCCGTTGTGCACAGTATAACTTAAGTTTGCATTTGTGGATGCACCGGCGTACAGTATTCAACGATAATGGCTTCCCGAAAAAATCGCGGGCCCACGTGGCTATGTCCGTAATCGCAGCATTCCTATGCGTGACGCAGTGACGTCGGAGGATCCGAAGAGCTCGAGCATTCAGAATAGGTTTTCTACCTTGGCCTTTCCGAACTGTGATCTCACCACTATCTCGGTAGCGTTGATAATATTATGTACTGTAGATGATGACAGGTTAAATCTTCTGGTTATTGCACGCTGAGAAACGTTGTTTGTGAATTCTTGAATGATTCGAACACGAAGATCTTCGCTAACTGGCTTGCCTCGACCCATCGTTCCGAATAAGTTACCTGAACGACGGATGGCAACTGTTATTTATACGGAATGTAGTACGACGTCATCATTCTAGATTATTCCCGAACAATTCGGAAGGTTCCACTACTAACGGCGCTTTCTACAACGTATGTCCCTACTATTTTGGAACGTGTTGCAACACCCCCATTCAAAATGAACGTCCCGGCCACGATACAAAATGTTTTGGTGCACACAGTATATTTATGTCATTTCATAAACGTATCTGCTATTTTGTATTCGCGAGAAAGTTTTGTTACATCATCCCTTTTTGTTTTTTCTATATATTTTGCACTGTCCCAACTTTTTTTGGAAATGAGTATTGTATTTGTCATGTCAGCACTAAATAACCCCACATTTGACCTCTAAACTTCTACTGTGACTGAATGTTGATTACGTTCTTTTAATATAAGTTAATGTGCGCAATGACAATGATTAACGAACTCATCAAACGAATTTCGTGGTCGAATTGGCATCTGTGAGTTCTCATTATTTCTCAGTGTTAACAACTGTCATTATTTCGTCACAAATCAACTCTTAATAGGTGGAGGTTAATTGGTATTTGATACTGACCTCTGGCTTCTTGAGGTCAAATGACTTGGCATTTATCTGTAATATATTTAGCATAGATTTTATGTAGCATTTTATTTATATACAGGTTGTTTCTAAAGTCAGGCAACCTACATTTCGGTTGATATTTTCCAAAATAAAAAAAAAGACAAAAATATGAAATTCTCACTGTAAATACTTTAATGTCTGCATAATATCGTGCATTACAGCGAATGCTGAAAATGACAACCATTTTCTGACAAGCACAGCTCTACTCGACGACTGGTCTATGCAGTCACACGATGAAACATTCAGTGGGAACGGATGCAGTGATGTTGCGGATGTTGTTCTTTAAGATATCGATTGTCTTTGGGCTGCTTTTGTATACACGTTCTTTGAGATAAGACCTTAGAAAGAAATCAGGGGATGTTAAATCAGGGCATCGAAGTGGCCATTGTTCTAAGTGAAATCATCGGCCTCGGTGGCTCAGTGGTTGCGTGATCGCCGCTGATGACCGAGGATGCGGGTTCGACCCCGGCCGAGGACGATGAGGATTTTTTTTCAGGGGGAAAATCCTGAGATCACGCACTTCCTTCGGAAGGGAAGTAAAGCCGTTGGTCCCCTGTAGACGGTTGCTGGCTGCACGTTTTAACCCTTGCGTGGCAAAATTTGCGGCCCCTATAACGCCGTCCTGAAATGACCATGGCAGTTGAAAAGGACGCTAATACCAAACAAACCAAACCAATCTTAGTGAAATCACCCTATCACTAATCACTGATTAACGTTTCTCCGAAGTATCGATGATTTATTCGGCACATTTCGTGTTTCAAAATGTTTGCGAAACGCTGAACGAACACTTTTATAAGAATTATTTATCGAATAACAGTCCACAATAAACACAGGATCCGGTACGCTGAGCGCTATTTGAAAAATATATTAATTGACTCTGTAGTAGAAAGACGATATCATCATTATCTACCTTATGATGTATAAATTCGCTACTTTCAGTAAATATAGAGGTCGCTGCTATTTTTGAAAAATGGCGGAGAAAGTAGGACCCACCTCACCATCCGTTTTCCATCAACATTCTTTGAATATTACACTGTGTGATATTTTTTTGTATGATGGTATATTTTTCAAGTGGTTGATGTGACAAGCACCTGCTAGGAATAGCACTTGATTTCAACTTTCGTTTTAATGCTGTCATAATTAAACAAAATTATTTCTTAGTTGGAAAGTTATTAGTTGATTAAATAAGAAAAAGTAAATTCGAGATGAAAATTGTTCCTAATAATAAATGACCTAACTTTTTGCTTATTAATGACCCATAAACAAAACAGCGTTATCAAAACTAATGCAGCTAACAATAGAAATAGTGATTTTACTGTAAAATTACGTCCACGTAAACGTATTGTACGTGAAACAAACTTTTAAAAACAAATTTTGAATATTATTTCATTTTATTAGTAGTGTATGTTAAAATAGGTAAATACGTATTTTCCATCTTTTACCCTACTATTGCAAATTTCTGCTTACACGGTGGTTATGGAAAAAAATTGCGTTGATAACATGGTATCTGTGGCTTTTTTCCCCCCATTGTAAGTTTTTACTTCCCAACTTTTTCTAATGACTTTATTTTTCGGGAAAAAATGTAATCTTACTGCATCTAACATCGTTTTTGATGTGCAGCCTTACACATGGCAGTATTTGTTACTTTTTCTAGCTGCAACATCGTTTTAGCTGCAACAACGTGTTGAGCCTTATTTAAACTACGGCGAATCCTACTTAGCTCCGTTCAGGTAAATCCCACAAGGGCGGCGCTACCTAAACTGAAAGTAGCGAATAGCGCGAAATTTAAAGTTCTATCTTTATATTTACGAACGATATCAGTTATATATCATAAAACACATAAGATAGAGCCTCCAATGATAGAGCCATTCATAAATACAAGCTTGTGGCATTTTGAAAAATGTTTTTCCCATGACACATCGTCGATTTCACAATTGTTAATTAAATGGAAATTACCATAGATTGATGGATAGTGAAGTTCAACTACCCTTACTTTCGTTTGAACTTTGAAAGCAAACGTTCAGTCTTTTCAGTCAAATTTCAAATCCCTCAAATCTTTCACGTCATCAACAACAACTGCAAGCTCAGAATCCGAGAAAAATGTTTGTTCAGTTTGCGGGGAAAGTTAACAAGTGTCATGGGAATTGTATATACAAGGTGTATCAGGTTCGATGGTCATAAAGTACCTAGCGTGATCCTTTGCATGATTACAAACTTAAAGTTCCTTATGCAAAATGTTCAAAACTCAAATGTTAAGGGTCTAAACATCACGCGAAGTTTGTTGAAAACCTGTCGAAAACGTCATTTAATCTCAACAATTGCCGCCGATTTAATTGCAATCGCCCCTTTGAATTTAATGAACTGCTGGTGCGGAAAGTTCATAAATGACGTAACGACGCAATTTAAATTTTGATTTTTTCGACATTTTCGATAAGGAACTTTAAGTTTGTAATCATGCAAAGGATCACGCTAGGTACTTTATGAGCATCGAACCTGATACACCCTGTATATCATGAAGAATATGCAAATATCATGGAAGCTCTACATTAGTATGGGGCGTGCATATGCTTTTTCTTCTCATTGATGGTGCTAGCGTCAGCTTGATGAGTTTCCTGCGGTTTATCAATGGTTGTGTGGATTTACAGTTTCGTGCACACTTTTGGAAAACGTTCATGATTTTTACCGAAAGTCACCCAAATGGGTGGTCTTATAGTTTCGTGCACACATTTGGCAAACGTTCATGATTTTTACCGAAAGATTTTTACGCTTGTTTAATGGAGTTCTTGACGATATTCTTAGCGGGTTTTTTTTTGTGTGTGTGTGTGTGACGACAACATGGATGAAGACAGTTTAACAAACGAAACGATTGCTGAACTAAGAGGATACGGGATTAACTCAAAAAAGGATAAGGAGGTTTTAAAATTCCATATCTTTCCTCGGGATATTGAGAGGAAAATGGAGTGGATTATAAAAATCAGAACAGGAAACCTGTGACTCCGATTGCCCGGGTCGCAGCTGACGTTATTCCGACTCTGATTATGATGTAATAAGCATGGATAAATTATTTAGTGGCTAGATATATATAAATAAATAGATTAATATAGCTGCGTGATATTTCTGTAAGATATAGCAGACATTTGCAACGAAACGAAAGCCATTTTTTTCTCGTGATTTTTTTCTCGCATAAATTTCTTAAAATATAATTTTGATAATATGATAAATCATTTACATATTAATGAAATATGTTACAATAATAAATTCAGATCATAAACGCGACAGGGCTAATCGATGTCGGCCAAGAATGCTACACAGGAATTTTACCCAGCTTTTTTCTTGGCCATGGCTTTCGTTTCGTTACAAATGTCTGCTACGTCTTACAGAAATATCAAGCAGTTATATTAATCTATTTATTTAAATATATCTAGCTACTCAATAACTTACTCATGCTTGTTACATCATAATCGGAGTCGGAAAAATGTTGGCTGCAGGTCCGGGCAATCGGACTCACAGGCTTTTCTGTTCTAATTTTTATAATTCACTCCTTTTTCCTCTCAATATCCCGAGAAAAGATATGGAATTTTAAAAAAACTTTTATCCTTTTCGAGTTGGAATGACACTGGGGGACGCAACAATTTACGGGCATATTCTAAAAACAAAACGAACTAGCCATTAAAATATAGATAACATCTGTACCGCTGGAATCTCCATACATCTTGCCGATAAAAACGGCGAACAGTTAGTGCACGCCCCATTGAGATGAATGTAGCTTATATGTGAAATAAAAATCTGTTTGCATTACAACGTCTTGGTTTATAAATATCATAATTATTTCTTTGGTTTATGGAAATGCATATCAGACATTGTTAATTCCGAGATTTTTTTGTTTTTTTTTATTCGAATTTGTTCCTTAAGGGGTCCATTTTAATTTCCCTTAATTTTTTCTCTTAGTTTTCCTTTACTCTTCCACCAGATTTCCACAATAATTATCTGCTTTAAAATTTATGCCAATATCTTCTATTAATACACATTACGAAATCCCTTAACCTTAAAGAGAAATAAATGCCGTTGAGAATGTGTGAATCAGTAAAGCACATTTATACATTTTTCTGGTCCGATGAAACTCTGGAAAAAAATAAACAAATCAAAGACGGCAAATTTCTTACGTAAGCTCTAAAAACAATTGTTAATATTATGATGCTTTCTAGCAGCTATCATCCATTTCTCAATAAGCCTCTAAACGGAAGTAATATTCCTATTAATAGAGCTTCCTCCATGGACGATTGGTGTTTTTCTTTAATATATGGTTATTTTATTTTTTCCTCCGATAATTATGGGAATATACAAACGCTGGTATTCGGAATTCGATGTAACTAAACAGGTGCTTTAATCTCTATAGTATATGTCCAGGATTATTACAATACTTGTTTCGTTGGTCTAATATTAATTCTCTCTGAGGGATACCTGATAAATAAAAGGTAAAGTAATTTTTGAATTATAAAGGCTTAAATTCATTCTCATTTCATTTTATTTTCATTAAGCTTTATAATAGATTTAATATCCATTTTGCGAATTAAAAAAAAAAAACAACCAATTTATGTTATGAAAAAAAAAAATAGCTTTGATGCTTTGATAGTGATAGGACCAAAAGAGTAGTTTCTAATGCAATAATAATAAAGATATACTGTGTTCTCCCCAGAAAATTTTATCAGGTGGGTGGAAAGATAAAATAACCGGCGGATAAAAATTAAAAACAAATATAAAATATTATGCAATGTTTTGCAGTGTTTTGTGTATTCACGGGCGGTCACCAAATTCAAAAGGGCCTGAGGAGAACTCTGATATAGCAAGTAACTATGGGGAAGAAAGAAACGATAAAGAT
Source organism: Rhysida immarginata (assembly GCA_023313115.1). NCBI lineage: Eukaryota > Metazoa > Arthropoda > Chilopoda > Scolopendromorpha > Scolopendridae > Rhysida > Rhysida immarginata. The sequence continues at coordinate 11,620 of JAHWFO010004489.1, read as the reverse complement.
ATACAACCTATCTAGGATAACACCATCGAAAAAACTGCTTTCAAAAAGTACATTCTAATTGATTCGACACCCGGTAATAATGCCCATCAGATGAAGAACCTATTGGAATATCACAACATCGCTTCAAAATTATAAACCAATAAATAATATTCATATCTTCTCTATTCTCGACAAAATAATCAAAACTAAAACTAGACCTAGGAATATACAAATCTTAAAATTATTCTTATATCATTCCATGCGGTATAACTTCAAAATCGTTTCAATTAGTTTAGATAACACACGAAATAGTTCAATTCATTCCCACATGCACAAAGTGAGCATCTTGAAAACGTATTTTTTCATAATCAATAGATCCGTGTTAAACGGTGAGAAAATATAAATTAATTAATAAATAGACTTTGTAAAATATTGAAGTGAATTGAATTAATACCGGTAAAAATTAGTAGAAGGACCTCAGTAGAATGAATATATGGCTATTTTCTTACATTTTAAATATTTTTATAATTTCATGTAAAATTGATTTTAAATTTTAAAATTGATTAATGTTCTCACGTACATTCTATATAACATCATCACGTACATTCCATGCAGCCCATACGGTATAGAGGAGAATAGAGATAAAAAATAAAATAACCGAGAGATTTAGTTGGAGTTCATTTATTGTTGCCTTCTTTTATTTAATGAAAGATCGCTTAAAATTTAATGAGTTTAAAATAAAAATTAGCAAATCATTAAGGTGTGTGACCTTATTTCCACTCAAACTTAGAGTGAAATGAAAATAAAAATAAAATAACTGGCTAGAATTTTCTAACATCTAGTAAATTTTTAAGTGTGAAAAATAAAATGAAAAATTACCCGAGTTGGATTCAGACTACAAAAACTTCATCTCAGTGATGTTACCATTGAGCTACTGATAAATTAAAGTTCCCTCTAAAGTGTGCAATAGACTGCCTAAATGATTAAGGCGACCCAAATGACAGACCAGACATCTGATCCGCAGGACGAGAAATTTCTTTTCTTGAAACCAACTCTATGATGGTCACAGCAGCCGTGGGGGGGGGGAGATTATGAGTCACTGAACGGTCGCCCATCCAGTGGCTAGGGTGCCTGATATTGCTTAACTTCACAGAAGCTGTGTTTAAGTGAAAGCCCACTAGGCTACGACCTCCCCCGACTTAAAAGTCATATTCTCTGAATTTGTAAATATACATCAATAATTTACAATACTAACTTTAAATGATTACATCTCGTAAACTAATGCCCATTTGCATGAGCTACTATGCCAAATAGTAGTGGGAGGAGTGCGTAATAACATATTTAATTTTCAGTTAAATCCAAGCGTAACAGACCTGGTCCTCCCCTTGCAAGTCAAACGAGGCTCGAAATTTGAAGTGAGGAAGTTCCAGTGGAGCGAGCGGTCCAGGCACTGCGTATAGAACTCGAAATGCTACTTGCTTTAACTCTTCTCTCCTTATATCCCGTTGATGCAAAGAGTTCAATCGAGTCGAGTTATCTCATTCATCCTTTTTACTATTATACGTCTAGTTTAGGAGCGAACCTTAGCATTTCCCATTTTTCAGCCTCTCTCTCTCCTCTCGTTCGCCTCACTTCCCTTACGATCTTCTTTTTCCTGTCACGTCATTTGCGTCATTGGAGAATTCTTCGCGTAGAATATTCGCGTTCTCTAATGATGCTAGTAAAATGGACGTAACAAAGCATTAAATTAAATGCTGGGCGCTACTTGGGAGATCGTTTCCTAAGGTCTAGATAAGTCGAAAATAATGGAAAAAATAAGCAAAACCATATTCAAAACTATTAAATGTTTACATGGTTTCCTCGACAAATGAATCAGTGATGTCATAAGAATTCATTCTGAACTGCATAAGCTCTCGCGACTTGAAACGTCACTGTACCCTTATGCCAATGCAGAAAGGTTCTAACCAACAGAAAGTAGGTTTCTTAAGTTCAACTAATTCGGTTCGATTTTAATTGCCTGTAGCTATTCACTCGCTTTAACAATCCGCTCCGTTGATTCTCTTCTTATTTTCATAATTTTGGCTATTCTTGTTAATTAAATTATTACTGCCGCCATCAAAGCCGGCCCGAAAAAAAGTGAGGCCTGGTGCAAAACGCTCGTGCGGGGTCTATTATTTTTTTTTTTTTAACAAGCAACTTGTTTTGTTATTAATGCAGCAATAAAACACAATATAGTACTCTGCGTAAATTTGTTTTTATCTTTAATATATTTCTTAGAAAACAGAATGCGCAATACACAAAGAACTATACCTTACAGCAGCGGTGCTCAACCTTCTTTTATCTGAGGGCCGCACTCATACTGAAATAAATTTCGCGGGTCAGAACACAAGCAAAACAAATATTTAAAATTTATATAGTTAACGAATTGTTGCATTTTATTAATGAGAAGTCTGCATCTGTTTTTCAGAATATAAAGACGGGCCACGTGAGTGAGCTTCACGGGTCGGATTTGGCCCGCGGGGCGTAGGTTGGGCACCGCTGCCTTACGGGAACAGGGAAAATCGAGATTAAGGGACAATCAATACAGCAAGAAAATACGAATAAATTCCATAAACTAAACATGAAAAATGTCAAAAAAAGGAAAATAAACATTTTTATATTAAATTTTTACTTTATGATGAAAAATGTCACTTTTTAAGGATAATGAAAAGAGATCGGTGATCTAAGTTCATACTCGTATTTTTGTTATGAGTTGCAATTTATCAAATAGAGATTTCGACAATTGCAAAGGTTTGTATGTGAGTGAGAGCAAAAAAAAATTACAAAGATTTTATGTAGATGTCTTTAAAATCAATTGCGTAATACTAATAAATGTATAATATTAAAAAATACGAACAAATAAATAAAAAAAGGTGACTTAGTTTCGAAATGTGCAGTCCGAAGCATTGAATCATGATAATGTTTTTAGATGCGACAAACAAATAAAATAGTTTATACAGTACATAAACCTTTTATTTATTTATCAATGGACAAGTCTACAGAATCATGTATCGGTTTATAATAACTGAAGTATGAAATATAAGCACGTGTATCGAGTCTCTCCATATGTCGAGTAAGTCTCTCCAAAGTGCCGCGTCGGTGCTGACAATTGAATGTGGGGCCATAAACACGGCACGTGCAAGCTTTTCGCAGTATCTAAAATCACAAAACGAGTGTATCTTGTATGATGAAAACTTAGAATTATTGCATCATAGGCAATGATTAATGCATCATCCGTAAAACTTTTTTGGATCGGAACATTCTTCTTAACTATAGAGAGGAAGGAATCTGTAGAAATAAATTAAGCACTTCAAAGCATATAGAAATTCAACAAGCGTATAAATCTATATATATAATATAATAGTAGCGAGGCGAAAAATTTACATTGAATGTTTTTGAGAAAGAGTGATTTGCTACGTGTATTGTAAACGATACTGAAGCTCAAACAATAGTTTTTAGAATTTTTGTGAGGTTATAAACGATACAGAAGCCCAAACAATAGCTTTAGGATTTTTGTCTGTTTGTCTGTATCTCTGTTTATATGTTAGAGGTTGGCACCCAAACTACTGAAGGGATTTAGTTGAAATTTGCTGTGAAGGTTGTTTAATACCTGAGTCAACATGCCTAACAAAACTTCATTTTCAGCAAAAATTTTGCCTCGAACAGAATCAGTCGTAGTCTAGTGCTATTTTCGATAATAAAAAAATAAACTGGTAATAAAAAATAAACTAGTATCTTTTCGAAGAAAAAGAAGAAGAATGCTGACGTTGCATTTTGTGGGTGAAAATAAAGGAGAACTCTCTATTACATCAGTACCCAAACATTTAAATCAAACACTCAAAATGAAATTATTAAAAATATATACCTATAGGATACTTTTTTCTGCGGGAAAAAACAATTGGTTCCAGCAAAAATATAATGTCAACAGATGTCATAACGAGTAAATCGCACTATGGATTTGTTCCTTGCGAATCAATATATAAAGGCTGGTTTCCATTTAGCGTCGGTTCAGCGTCGGCGTCCTTTTTGCTTCGGCGTCCTTTTTTGCAATCGTCGCCTGTGAGACGCGCCCTGATTAGCACGCGAACGCCTTCGTTTTCCATTTAGCGACTTTCAACCGTCATCCTGAATCTGGTCTGATCTGATTGGTCGAGTCGCTGCAAACGATTGTCGCTCTCTCAAGGTGATGGAAAAAGAAGATATCAACCACTCCGGTCAAGTTCACGCTTTGAATTTATTACTATATCATTTTTACTTAATAAATAAACGATTCACGAAATTTTTATAACCTCTTTATTAATAAATTCACGAGGGAAAAGTCGCAAAAACCCGTGTCGGCGAACAGCAGCTACGGCAGCCATGATTCTCCATCTGAATCGGCGAAGATAACTACCCAGAATCCATAGCGAAGTAGATCGCACCTGATTGGCTAGATCAAAAAGACGCCTGAAAAAGACGCCTAAAAATCTAGCCATGCCAGATCTTGAAACGACGCGTAATACCCCGTCCGCACTGCTGGGCTAGCTTATTGTTGAGCTAGCTTATTCGATAAGCTAGATATCTTGGCTTAAGTTGTAGGCTAGGTCGTTCGCACTGAAGTGCTCTAAAACTAGCCTACAATTCGACCGCCATACACGATCCGGTTACGTTTGACGCGTCGCAGGTCGTCGATATTTTCGCCCCAAATCTCTATCAAAATGCGAACTTCCTCCGTAGTCCAGTTTCCTTTTTTTCCCGTTTTTTTCTATACTTATTGGTGTTGGTGCAGCCATTTAAATTACAAAGTAGCAATATCTTATAACCTTGGTCAAGCCAAACAAGCGAAATGCTCCAAAACTACGGAATCATGGGAAAAAACGTATCCCATGATGCAGTGCGTTTGTGGCTCAACTGGATAAGCTAGTTTAAAAATCTAGCCCATCATAAGCTAGCTTATCAGAATCTGGGCTAGCCCAACAAAAGCTAGAATCGTTCGCACTGCAGTTTAAGCTAGCTTATCAACTTAGGCTAGCTTATTTTTTGCAGTGCAGACGGGGTATAACCGACGCCGAACCGACGCAGACGCTTAACAGACGCTAATTGGAAAACGAATGCGTTTTTCTAAAATTCCAAAAAAAGACGCAGACGCCTAACCTACGCCGAACTGACGCTAAATGGAAACGGCCTTAAGGAGAATAATTGCCAACAGATTTCGCCAAGGTGCATATGTCGAGTACTTTGTGATTGGAGCATATTTCGACTTCTTCGAGTACAACAAAGTTTCTATACAGGGTGTTTTTGAGTTGAGTACAGATTTTTTGGGAGATGATAGAAGAGGTCCTTAGAAGTATTTTTTGTCATATGAATATGGGGTCCCCACAGCTTCGTTTACTTACAATACTGCATTGAACAATCAAATGACACCGGGAGGCAGTGTGCGTTGGTAGGCCTAGATTATTTTATTTTTAACAATTAACACAAGCAATCTCCTGTATGACTTTTACAGTAATTGTTCGAAATTACTGCTTTCCCAGAATGCGATTAGTTCATTTACATATGGACTAATCGTATTTTACAAAGGGGTTGGATACCATGGAATCTCCTTGACGAGGTTTGTCCTAAGACTTTTCAACAAACAAGCACGTGCACCTTGAAATTTCTTTACAAACAATTACTTTAAAAGTTATTACATTGCTTGTGTTAATTGTTAAAAATAAAATAATCTAGGCCTACCAACGCACACTGCGTCCCGGTGTCATTTGATTGTTCAATGCAGTATTGTAAGTAAACGGAGCTGCGGGGACCCCATGTTCATATGACAAAAAATACTTCTAAGGACCTCTTCTATCATCTCCCAAAAAAAATATGTACTCAATTCAAAAACACCTTGTATATCAATTGACAACTATAAGTCGCATGCTCTCGCGTCACCAGCCCTGACTCTCTATTAATTTTGGCTCCCGAAGGTAAAACAACGAACGTAAAAACAAATAAACTGGTATGGCGGAATGATACATTCGTACAGGCCTACCACGAGATAATGATACGGATTCAAAAAAAAAATTGTGTTTTTCAATAAGAGGAAAAGCTGCTGATGTTGTTTATATTGTGTTTGGGGTGACGAAATGAAAGCTTCTGCCATTTTTTTCATTTTTACCAAAAAAAATTAATTTCTCTAAAAAGGCTTAGCCCATTTCCATAAAAAATGCGTCAACGCATAGTTTTAGGACCCCTCTAAGTGAGAATTATTTTTAAAAAATAAAGAAAAAAAATTGACGAGGGGGGGGGAGTCGGGTCTTGGAGAGGAGATAGTAACTCCAAAACGGCTCATCACAGTCGAACAAGTCATGTATAAAAAATTCGCCTTAATGAGAGGAGTACGTATCTCTCGAGTTTATTGAGTTTGGTTCGCTGGTTTGAACGCTACAGCCAAAAAAATTAATATCTTGACATTAAATGTAAGCTAAGTCACAATTTAGGGTACTCTCTAATTATGTATAATTTTTATTTGGTTCTGTTATTTGCCGTTTCACAAAATTGGTCAAATACATATGTACAGATGGAATTTTTTTTTTTCAAAAATTCAACATATCTTTACGAATCATGAATTTTTAAGTCGATTTCAGCAAAAAAAAATTGACTTGCTGAAATGAACATATAGGCCTTCCACTCTTAGAGATTGGTAGGCCAATACTGAACTTTTTCATAATTTTTTGGCCTTCACATTAATTCTATGCAACCATAAAATATATTCGTAATTTAATTTTTCCTTCCTGATCTCGATTTATTTGGGGCAGTATCTTAATATAAAAGGGAAATGCCCCTCAATGACTCATCACGAAATCTCGGGAAATAAGAGATCTATACTTGCAGGCGATTTTATCTATTTCGACTTTAACGCGGACGAAGTCGCGGGCAATAGCTAGTTATAAATAAGATGAATACTTCAAAAAGCATCAAAAGATTTAAATGAACATTTAATTGATTCTTCAATGTTTCAAAATAATAAATTATGAATTAAATTGTGAGTAATAAAACATATTTATTGTAATGGAAAAGAGTTTATTCCAATACACTAGGATTAATTAGTATTCATTCAAAACACTGAAAACCACTATATGAGTTTGCCAAGTAAGACAGCGAAGTATAGTGGCGCTATCTTTACCGCTATCTTTCAATATATTTCTTAATATCTCTGTAGTAAAGATTTATAAAACTAGAAGTCGTGCTTGCGAAATTTAAATGCTACGGTTACTAGGCCGCTGCCATTTCGCTTTTGTATTCCTTGCCTACATCAGAGTCAATAGAAAGTATGGTCTATGGACTCGTAACTTCCACAACGCTACGAATCTTCAACAATAGTTTACAATTGTAACAATGTATAGACTTTTGCGTATTACCGCCAGCTGTTGAGTGTGAATAACAGCAGACAAAACACCCAAAACATTTCCTTCTTTAAGCTCTTTCATTGGGCCCTTATTACTGTTTCAATTATCGGGATATGAAACATAAAGCGGGGGTATTATTTTATTTTTTTTCTATTCTAAAATACCACACTGGCCAATGAATTAGAAACCCGTGATGAATTACTGTAGTACTGATATGTAAAGCGGGGTCACAGGTCAGAAACGATTGTGATATGCAAATGAATGCAATCATGTGAGGTACATGCTCATTCCAAACTGCAGTTACAGGGTAGGAACAAGCTGCAGCTGCTCAAGTTGAGCAAAATGGGGAAAACAGCAGACCTGTCTGAGTTCCAAAAAGGAGTTATTGTGGGAGCCCGTCTAGCTGGAGCTACGATTTCCAGGGCAGTACAACTGACCGGTATCTCAAAAGGTCAGGTCTCCAAGGTGTTCATTGCGTGAAAACGAAATCCACAAGAGTTGTCGAAACGGCAGAATTGTGGATCAAAAACAATCAATACAGACAGGGACCGACGTCGTCTGAGACGTATTGTGCAGTAAAACCGAAGGTCTACTGTGGAGCAACTGACGGTAGACTTTATTGAAGGATCATCGCAACCCATCTCCTCCAGAACAATGCGCCGAGAGTTGAAGCGAATAGGGATGGGAAGTCGCGTGCCAGTGAGGAAGCCCCTGGTGTCAGCAACAAACCGGAAAGTTTGCCTGCAGTGGTGTAAAGAACGGTGTGATTGGACAGTAGACAATTGGAAAAAGGTGATGTGGTCGGACGAGTCACGTTACACATTGTTTTGCACCGATGGCCGGCAGAAAATTTGGCGGCAGCCCCATGAAGCGATGGACCCCTCATGTGCTGTGAACACAGTTCAAGCTGCAGGAGAAGGTGTCATGGTATGGGCCATGTTTTGTTGGTATGGCAAGAGTCCCCTGATATTCCTTGACAGTTGGATGAAATCCAAAGACTACCTGAACATTGTTGCAGATCAAGTCCATCCTGCAATGGTGCATGTGTACCCAAATGGTGACGGGTTCTTCATGGACGACAATGCTACTGTCCATCGAGCAAGAATTGTTCAGGAGTGGTTTTCTGAACATGACACCGAGTTGCAACATCTGCCGTGGCCAGCGCAAAGTCCGGATTTGAATCCGATCGGGAATGTTTGGGACATGTTGGAAAGAGACATTCGTCGAAGGCATCCGCTTCCGTCTACTCTGCAGGATCTGAAGGTCTCTCTGACGAATGCATGGTATCAGTGTCTGCGATTACCTTACCAGCATTGCAACACCTTGTAGAGTCCATGCCAAACCGCGTATGTTCTATAATTACAGCCAAAGGGTGGTCAATACCATATTGAACGAAGGTTTCTAATTCATTGACCGGTGTGTGTATTTCTATCATGGAAAATCAAGGTGCGCAGTTTTCAAAAGATCTTGATAAAATAAGAATTTTATTTAGTAAATAGTGAAATAGTGACCATTTTCCAATTATTAATTTTATTTAGGTTGCTCAAAAATGATTGGTACTACAAGTTTTATCTTTCACCATTTATTAGGACGATGTGAGTGACTTTACATTAAAGGTATTCCACACCAATGCTTAATCATTTTTGCTGTCTTTCCGGCAGTTCAGTATTATAGTAGGAAATCTTTTTTTTGTTTTGTGGGTATTAAGACACCACATCTGAATCTGAAGTTCGTCGTTGAAGAACTCACTATGCACCACCTCTTTCATTTGTCGAACAGAGCGTGGTCGCCAGGCGCAAAACCCGGCAAATATAGATCATGGGGCAGTAGAATTACCCTAGAGCTTCCAGAGTGGTATCAGTGTGGCGACTGACTTATGGCCGTGCATTGTGACGTTGGATAAGTACGGTTTTGTCACTTGATATTGCGTTTTCACACCCTCCTTCCACCCAATGAAACCATACTGTCATTCTTTCTTTGCCCATTCCATATTTTCACGTTTTTTCCATGAACGCACCGGTACATCTCTAGGTATGATTGAGCAATCTCCTGTGCGATGCAGCAACTTCACTTTAGTAACAATACGCAGCAAAGAATCACTGGGTACGCATTTCAAATTGCTACTTTTAGGGAATTATGGGGAACGGGGAGTAACCAATCATTTTTGAACGACCTAAGTACATATTTACTAAATTAATTATGCCAATTATTTTTATTTAATTATTTTTGTTTAACATTTTCTTTGTATATTTAAATTCAGATGAACATAATACTTTTCAATGGTTTCACTATGTTTAGGTAATTCGTGAAAATATAATGAAGATGAAGATATTTAACAAAGGAGAATTGCTGCATGTAGTCCATTGCTTCATGTTGCTAGGTATAATAACATTTTCAATAAATGCCAAATATGGGCATATAGACATATATGAAGATGCAGAGAAGTTCGAAAACAACAACTATATAGTGATTATTATAATTTTTTCCATACGATTTATCATTTCATATCTACTTCTATTTAATCTATTACTAAGTACCTTCGGCCTTATATTATACAATTGTTTTGAGAATGAAGTTACGCCTGCCATTGCTCCAAATCTTGCTCCTTTCACGTGTTTTAGAGTCGTTACTAAAGGAGAATTTCCTAATTTAGTTATTGAAAATGTGGAAAGAAATAAAAAGCTTTGTATCGAAACAGGACTGACAAATTTTATTATCCAAGTTGTTACAGATAAAGAATTGCCTCTTCCAAATGATGACAAGTATGTTATGCAAACTGTTGTGCCTTCGAATTACCAGCCCAAGAACGGTGTCAAATACAAAGGTAGAGCTTTACAATATGCTTTAGATGATCCAAATATTACCTTTTCTGACACTGACTGGATCGTTCATTTGGATGAAGAATCTCAACTCACAAAAAATTCAATATACGGTATTATCAACTTTATAAGTTCTGGAAAATACGACATTGGAGAAGGATTGGTGTGCTATTCGGCTAAAAGAAATACCAGTTGGTTAACAAATTTAATGGACAATTTACGAATTGCCGATGACATGGGAAGATTGCGATTTCAACTACGCGGCTTACATCGTCTGTTATCGGAGTGGAAGGGCTCCTTCATCGTCACTCAGGTGCAAACAGAGAAAGACGTTTCCTTTGATGGCGGCAGTGACGCTTCGTTAACGGAGGATATCTTTTTCGGACTAAAAGCGGCAAGCAAGGGATATACTTTCGATTTCATCGATGGAGAAATTTGGGAATTGAGTCCATTTACATTTTGTGATGCTATAAAACAGAGAAAACGTTGGTTTCAAGGCGGAGAGAGGGTTGCAAGAACTACACAGATACCTTTCCTATCAAAATTGCTACTCTTTTTAAATATTTACGTCGGTATATTAGCTATGTTATTCTTTATCTTTACTATAGATATAATTTATCCTTTGCCAAAGAAATTAATAAGATATTACGATATCGCTATGCTGTTAAATGGGATAATCATAGGATATATGCACGTTTTCGGACTCATTAAATCTTACAGCTTAAAAAGAAGTTATAACTTACCCAAATTAATTATTTATATATTATTAACTCCTGTAGTTGCAGCTTCTAATTTTCTGGTAAGTTTTGTCGTCATTTGGTGGGTGTTGGTCAAAAGAGATAAACAATTCAATGTGATAAAGAAAGAGGTTGAGATGTCTATTGTCATCTTAAAATAGAAAGAACTTACTGGAAAAAAATTATGTGTGTATTAAATCTATGTTCTTAACATGAATATGCTTTCTTAATAGGCAACAGTAGCCTAAACCAAAATTGCTCTCATAATGATATTGTTAAAAGTCCCAGAAAACTTTTAAAGAAAGAGTTAAAAATGAGTTCCCGTAAATTAGAATGGCGATAAAGGCTGTGCTCAAGAATCTCAACTATCAGTGTACACTCTCAGTGTTTAGTTCAAAGTTCACTTGTGTATATCATTGTGATAAAGAATCCCTGCTGACTAATATTCGTGTACACGGCACCTAACCTGCATCAACTACCTCAAAATCAGATGGCCGAAATTAATGAAAAAGATAGAAGCTTTACAATACATATGTATTGGAAAAATGGCTAACAATCGGTTTCGTTTTTTATACCCGGCTTCTTCAGGCTTTGATGATGATGATAATAATAAATAGAAACTGCTTTATTATTATTATTATTATTATTATTATTATTATTATTATTATTATTATTATTA
>JAHWFO010004488.1:0-17651 GCA_023313115.1 Rhysida immarginata | reverse complement strand
CCTTGCGACCGTTGTTGCCATACATCACTGCAAAGGTGGACTCGTCGGACCACAGAGCACTATTCCACTGAGCAAGGGTCCACTTTAAATGGGTTTTGGCCCATGCTACTCGGCGACGCTTAGCTACGGTGTTCATAAATGGCTTCCTCTTTGTTGCGTATAAGTAATAGTTGCATCTTCTGATGAAACGGCGGACTGTGCTTTCAGATATGGGTATATGAAAATATTGTCGAGCCCAAACAGTCATTTCACTTATGGGAGCATGCCTGTTTTTCACAATGTAACGTCGAAATACTCGTAGGTCCCTAACATTCAATAATCGCTGCTTGCCTGGTGCAGTCCCTGGTTCTGTTTTCCCGATTTCTCTGAAACGCTTGATGATCCCATTAAGAGTAGAGAGTGGAACTGATAATTCGTGGGCAATAGCTCGCTGGGATTTGTTATTCTGGAACTGCTGTATAATTTTTTCCCGTATACACGTATCTACTGGCTTACCACGTCCCATGGTTCAAAACGACACGAATACTGAGCTCTGTCGCGTGGATGGTGCTTTTAAAGCCTGATGCAAAGCATTCTGGGCGTTTCTACAGCCTTCAGGAAAGTTCTATATGCTGGCGATCCCTTGTGTACGAGGTTCTTTGAAACCTGTTGACAACGCAATTTTACATAAATTTGAATAAATTATTTCCCACCATTAAATCGATTCTAAATGGATGTTGATATTGTTCCATGTACACTCAGTAAATCTATTTTGATTAGCCTGCAATCCTCTGTATGCACTTTGCACTGTGTTTTTAGCCAAATTACTTGGTGTCCGAAGTTTATTGACGAAGTTGATCTATTGTTGGATTAACGAACATAACAATGCTTAACAATGAACGTACTCGTTTATTTTCTTACACTTGGAACAATCTTTCAAAGATGAAAAGAAATATTAAGCAACGGAAAAGACATACCACTTTAACAAGGCACACACAAAACAGAAAGCTATTTGCTTCTTCTTACATGTTCTCCAATTAAGAGCATGAAAATAAATTGAGGAAACATGATTTGAATGTCATACACGATGAAAAGTAATGTTGAACTTTAGTCTTATCCCCCCGCCCCTACAAAAACTGACAAAAACGTACATTAATTATGTGTCGATTACGTCAATTAAAATGAAACTGCAACGTGTCTGATGAATTTTTCCACCTAAAATTATAAGTGACACTAACTTTTGTGATAGCAACAAGTACGAAGTGCTATTACGTTATTCAGATTGCGGATCCTTCAAACCAACACAACTTGAATGTCATTATTCTCCTCGTTGAAATTGATCAGCGGATGAGATGCATTTCCGATGTTGAAGCAACCCAAGTCGTAGTCGCCGAGATGTACGTGGGCCAAGCGGGCTTCTAGTTTGATGCATCCGTGAAGCTTGTGCAATGTTACGTCAAGGTCATAAAATCGTATGCATATTTCTGCATACTGCTTCAAGTACGGAACGCCGAAACATACGGGTGGTGGATTGCGAGCTAAGTGAAAAAATAAAATGAAAAACTTTATACCCCCGTTTCTAAATCTAGCATGCCGTATTGGCCCGATTATAAGCCGCACTCTTATCTTACAAGAGAAACCCAACAGAGCCTTTTTTTTTTTTTGTGTGTGCATGCACACCATGGAAGCACTAGCATTGCATGGCAGTGAACGCTCCGGAAGTGCGCAGAGTTCAACAAACATGGCGGTAAAAAGGAAAAGCAAACTCGTTAGCAAGCAGTCGCCAAAGAATTGAAGTCGGTAAATAGGGCCCGGATTCGCAATTAACGACATCGGTAAATTTTGAAGTTTTAAGATTTGTCTTAAATGCAATTCACAATACGCGTCGTTAACCTTCTTAAACGTAACGACTAGAAAATAGTAATCTGATTTCGAGAGTAAAGAAATGACGTCTTTGTCTGCTAGAAAACAGCCAATAAAAATCCCGACTACAGCGGAAATAAGGAAAACGGACAAAATTCAAAAGCGAAAGAAACAATTTATTTCTTCGGAAATACAGTTGCTGAGTACGAAAAAATATAATAAAAGTGCTCTTTCTAGAAATTTCAAGTGCTAACAAATAGAAAGCAGCATTTGACAGAAAGAAAGTAGTCAAAATTCAATACCTTTTGGTCGGGAGGGGCGGAACGATTGAACAAGTACGCTAATTTGCTCTTCCATTTATACTAAATGTACAATAAATTTAGTGACATATTCTTCAGGTCAAAAGAAGACAAAATGTTCTATAGCACTTTGTCTGGAAACGATTTATTTACGCGATACAACCAACTAAACCCGTGGCTCCAAATTACAGGAATTGTTCAGCGACCGTCTGATGTCATGGAAGAGTTCGTCGCCAGCATTACGAACGGTTTGGCATGCATTTTCAATTCGCTGTCGCAGATCCATAATGTTAGGAACTTCTGTGCTGTAGACGATCGTTTTCACACGACCCCACAGAAAAAAGTCCAAGGGATTAAGGTCGGATGATCTTGCAGGCCAGGCTACTGGTCCACCTCGACCTATCCACCGATTCGTGTATGCAGCATTAAGGTGTGCTCGCACGACATGGCTGAAATGTGCTGGAGCGCCATCGTGCATGAACCACATGTTAGATCTTATCAAAAGAGGAACATCTTCCAGTAATTCTGGCAATGCATTCTGCAGGAACAAAAGATACGTTCGCCCAGTCAATCGTGGCGGCAACACATGAGGGCCAATTAAGTTATTTCCGACAATTCCACACCAAATGTTCACGGAGAAACGCTCTCGATGCGCTCGAGCTCTGGTAACGTGCGGGTTAGCATCTGCCCAATGGTGCTGGTTGTGAGAACTTACAATTCCTGTCCGGGTGAAGGTTGCTTCGTCCGTGAAAAGTATCTGGCTGAGACAACTAGGGTTTGCAGCATGACGACGTTGTATCCATTGGCAAAATCGTTGTCGGTGTGAATAGTCCGTTGGGTTCAGTGCCTGAACCAGTTGCAGGTGGTATGGATGCAAAAGCTGACGGTGAAGAATGCGCCAAACAGATGAGTGTGCAATGTGTACCGTGCTTGAAATACGACGGGTGCTTGTCTGTGGTTCATCATGTATGATGTCAATTATCACATCCTCCTCATCAGGAGAATGTGCTACAGGCCGCCCTTGTCCTGTCTGACGGCCAAATGAACCACGCTCCCTCGAATGTCTGTCGACAGATACAAATGTTTGGTTATTTGGCAAACGTCTATTCGGAAAGCATTCTTGGTAGAGTCTTCTTGCTTCCACAGCATTTCCGTCCGCAAGACCATACATTAAGTGCATGTCAGTGTATTCTGCACTGGAATACGTGTACATGACTTTTTTTACGTAAATCGTAATGCGTATGTCAAAGCACGCAAATGTTCTGAAATTGCTATTCCTAGTGGATGTACAGTAATGGAAACAACCCTAAAGTAGGTTTAAATGGAACAAACCACTCAACCTAGTGTTGGGTCGAAACGCTGGAACTGCTAAAATATCGTCCACTAACTACCGTGCTTCCCTACTGTATGATATTGGATTACTCGCAAACAAATCATTTCCAGACAAAGTGCTATACAACATTTTCGTCTTCTTTTGACCTGAAGAATACGTCACTAAATTTATTGTACATAATTTTGAAACACCCTGTATATCAACTGAGCCTCTCGGTCAATTGAAAAATCACATCCCTAGAAAATCGACGGCATCGAATATGTTCGATTACTGATGTTTCATCAATGATGAGCCACGATAATCGAAACATCAGAATACGACGTCTTTCTTCGTCGTCTCCAACCCTTCCGCCATTTTAAACATTCTGCAACGATTCTGTAGCAACTGCTCTTAGCTGTCGTTATTTAACAACACTAATTAACGACGTTTTCGTTTGCAACAGGTTTTGTGAACAGCAATAAACGTTGTTAGACGCCGTATCGACGAAATGTTGTCGATAAGTCGCTAACAACGCTTTTGTGAATCTGGGCCTAAGTTTGTTAAGAAACTTGAGAAGCCATTCATTTGCCGTCTGCTGCTATCTATTTCATCTGAAGTGGATTCGTGCTTATTGCTGTGAGTAATGCAAGAAAGAAGTTCCTTTAAGCGCATTAATACACATACACCGCTTTAACAATGGAGTCCTTGTGTGACTATGTGTGCTCAAATTTTTTTCGTTTTCGTGGTTTATTTTGAAGGAAACAAAAATCCGCACGCTCTTATTTTGCAAGCATCTATTGTAGCTTCAATTTGGTGGAAATCTGTGACATACATGTTCGAGGGATTCCCTTGTTAGTGTAAGTGCGACTTATAATCGGGCCAATACGGTATAATTTAATAATCAAATTTTGAATTAACGACATGATTGTATAAATAAAATCTTGAATAAAGGCTGGATATTCAAATAAATGCTAGTCTCAATTAAAGGTCGGGCGATGTTTTAAAAATAGCAATTAAACGCCAGGTCTGATTGATTATCGGGTTATCAATTATTTAAGAAGTCGATTAATCGTACAAAATTTCCTGTTTCCATTATTAAACGAATCCAAAAGCTTTTAGGTTATTAAACCACTTTTCATGTGTATGCCTTCCCATTGGCCCTTCATCTTACCCATTCTAATTTTGACCAATCCCATGTTGCCTTACCATCGCCGTTTCTGCATATAAAGAAGTTCTCGACCATAGGGTCTTGTTATAAACCTTCTCATAGGTAGGGCAGGCCCATTACAACAAATAGATGCCTGGGCCTCTGTTCAAAATTTTACAGTAAGTGAATAAAATAGCCATGTTCCACTGAGACAGGTGCAACATAAGAGGCCTGTGAGAAAAGTATCCGACCTTCGGCCGGGAAAAAAAAAATTACACACCGGGAGCATTGGAAACCTAATCACCCTCAAAGTAGTCTCCTTGGGACTCCACAGCATTCCTAGAAAGGGTCTTTCGGAATTGAGTTGAAATCGCGTTCCTTTCAATGGCCTCTCGAGTTTGGGGAACAGCCAAAAGTCGCAGGGGGCCAGGTCAGGAGAGTAAGGAACCTGCTGTACCACAGGAGTCTGGTTTTTCGCCCAAAAAGTCTGAATCAAGTTTGGTTTTTGAGGCGCCAATTGCCTGTCGACCACAACTGCGGTCTCTTGCGCTGCACTGCATTACATAGGCGATGGAGGACATCCCTGTTGTGATTGTTTGACCCTGGGGTGCGTACTCGGTGTGAAACACACCGCGAGAGTCAAAGAAAGCAGTCAGCATCGCTTTCACATTGCTGTGCACTTGGCGGGCCTTCTTTGGTCGTGGTGACGAGGAATGCTTCCACTGTGACGACTGATGGTTTCCACCTGGCTGTCGCCCAGTTTCTGGCAAAATTTGATGCAGTAATGCTGCTCCAGTCGTTCCGTCATTTTCCTTCAAATCAAAAACCGACGAGAGCACGACACACTACCTCCCTCTAGTGCTGATTGCCAGCAACTGACGCTATAGAGAGGCGGGAAAAAATTCACGCATATGCACAAAGGTTCAAGGTCGGCTCGTGCAAGCGCGCGCGATCCAAATCCATCAGGTTTTCGCAAAAAAAAAAAAAAAAAAATTAGGTCGGATACTTTTCTCACAGGCTTCGTATACCATGCACAGGAGACTCCAAGTACTCTGACTCACTGAATTTGATGAAAAAAATTGTACGAGCAGATTACTTCAAATTAAGCTCTCATGCAAAGCCATTCGATGCACTTCTCCAAATTTGTAGAGAAAAAAAAATCATTAAGTTCAAGTAGAAATACTTACATTGTTGCAGCTAAAGTTAATAGCTTAACGTGGCTAAGTGGTAACGTGTTGGCTTCTGGTGAAAACAACCAGGGTTTGATACCCGTGGCAGCTGCGACGTTGTTTTCTTTTCCCCTCAATGTATATATATATATATATGAATGAACTTTATAAAAATAGTTAACCGTGATATTACCATTTTTTCAAAGTAATAATAGCGACAATTTTTTGCAATAATTACAGCTTTTTTTATGTTGTTCAAAAGTTATTGGATGTCGTTTATTCCTTTTAGGCGATGGAATCTAATCACTATCCGAAACCGATACAGATTCTGGTGTACATTCCGAAAAATGTTCTTCTTCTTCTTCGTATGGCTCATTGCCTAATATTAATTCATCGGTCTCTACAATTTTCTTTTCTGAAATCCACTACACGCATAAATAACCCTTTGCCAATTAATCCAACAGTTGTCGAAATAATGTACGATGAAGAATTCATAGGCATATAATTTCATACCTGCCAACTTTCAGAAAATAAAAAGAGTAAAATCCTTCACGTTATAGTTAGGCCTATGCAAATTTATATAATCGCATAATTAGGCCTATGGCATGGTTCATATTTGCATTTTCCCACCATGTGATATGTTGATGTCCGCCCGGTTACTTTAGCTTACCGCCCACCTGATAAAATTTTCTGGGGAGAACACTGTATCCTATATACAACCTGTGACAATAAAGTTCGGTGAATAACGTCAAATTGCCAACGGTCGTAAGAGTGCACCATCGTTGTATCCTGCCCCAGACAGGTCGAGACAAGTTTAAACAAATTTGAGAGAATCAGCGCTGCGAGTGTGTTTATTGTGTTTAAACAGGACATTGAAGAGAAAAGGCGTAGTATGCGCGGTCGAAACCCAAAATGGATAGCGAACGAAAGAGACTCGTGAAATGATGACAACAGTTTACAAAGAAAGTGCTATTACTTTGAAGTGTGTTTATGAGTGGTTTAAACGGTTCCGAGGAGGCCGGAACACCGTAGAAGACGCCCCCCCGAAGTGGCCAGACATCCAACGTAATGTTACGACTCAACTGAAGGCTATCCCTAAAAACGACTACGCCAGGAGTTTCCAGGACTTGTACAGGCGTTCCCAGAAGTGCATTACCATCGACGGGGATTACTTTAAAGGATAGTAACTGCTGTTTCATGTAAGCGAGCAATCCACTCTCAATATGCCATCATTCACCAAACTTTATTGTCACAGGTTGTACTACATAATAGTATACTGTAATATGCCAGTATATTAAATATTATATGCTAGTTTTCGTTTGAAATTCATCAGATCGAAGATAGTTTTACCCCCACCCCCATTAGCTTTTGGCGGCATAAGAATGGACGGGAAATTGAGATAAAAAGCGAATTAATGTACCGTTTATATTGTATACTGTGCTGTAATATATCATTATAGTCAATGTTATACACTATTTTCATTTGAAGTTCGTCAGACCCTACCCCCTCTCCAGCTGTGGTAGCGCTAATTTTTCCCTCTTGTATAATGCGATCCCACAAATTTAGGTGGTTTTTCAGATCAAAATTTTTCACATTATAGTAGAATATTTACGGTAACTTTAACTGCAACAATGTATGTATGTCTACTTAATCTGAATTGGTAAAAAATTTTATGGTTTTTTTTCGCTGCAAATTTTGAGAAGTGCGCTAAATGGCTTTGCATGAGAGCTTAATTTGAGGTAATCTACTCATACAATTTTTTCCATCAAAATCGGCGATACAGACTCAGAATACTTGGAGTCTTCTTGTAAGAAAAACTGCACACCTGGGGCCCTATTCTCGAAATTCTCGAAAATCAACTACCGTGCTTTACGTTCTCCTCGTGTGAGTTGTCAATTCACGTGAGTAGAGCTTGTGAGATTGCTACGCACAAAAAAAAAAAAAAAAGATAAAACATGGCCGACGTATTTGCTACGCTGCATTTAATCGGAGCATTGGAAACAGCGGAAAGGCGTTGTTTGAGGAGGCAACGAGTTTTACGAACGCGGATTGATGCTTTCGACTGTTATGAGTAACATTTTCGTCACTTATTTCGACTATCAAAGGATTTGGCAAAAATTTTGATAGACAATCTTCGACCAATTTTAGGGGATCAAACTCGAAGATCAGCATTAAGCCTACAAAACAGAGGGATAATTTGCACTATCTGCACAAACGCGATGACTAATCACACGCCCAAGGTTAAAAGACCTTTTTATTAATTTAGCCTTTTACTTGTAACTAAATAGAAAAGGGGTTATACAGGGTGTTTCAAAATTATGTACAATAAATTTAGTGACATATTCTTCAGGTCAAAAGAAGATGAAAACGTTCTATAGTACTTTGTCTGGAAACGATTTATTTACGCGATACAGCCAACTAAACCCGTTGCTCCAAATTACAGGAATTGTTTAAAGTGCCCGCCACCAGCTCGCAAGCACGCTTCGGCTCGTTGCATGAGCGACCTTCTGATGTCATGGAAGAGTTCGTCGCCAGCATTACGAACGGTTTGGCATGCATTTTCAATTCGTTGTCGCGGATCCATAATGTTAGGAACTTCTGTGCTGTAGACGATCGTTTTCACATGACCCCACAGAAAAAAGTCCAAGGGATTAAGGTCGGGTGATCTTGCAGGCCAGGCTACCGGTCCACCTCGACCTATCCACCATGCTCCCTCAAATGTCTGTCGACAGATAAAAATGTTCGGTTATTTAGCAAACGTCTATTCGGAAAGCACTCTTGTAGAGTCTTCTTGCTTCCATAGCATTTCCGTCCGCAAGACCATACATTAGGTGCATGTCAGTGTATTCTGCACTGGAATACGTGTAAATACATGACTTTTTTTTTACGTAAATCGTAATGCGTATGTCAAAGCACGCAAACGTTCTGAAATTGATATTCCTAGTGGATGTACAGTAATGGAAACAAGCGTACACAACTAATGGAACAACCCTAAAGTAGGTTTAAATGGAACAAACCACTCAACCTAGTGTTGGGTCAAAACGCTGGAACTGCTAAAATATCGTCCCTACTCTATCATATTGGATTACTCGCAAACAAATCGTTTCCAGACAAAGTGCTATAGAACATTTTCGTCTTCTTTTGACCTGAAGAATATGTCACTAAATTTATTGTACATAATTTTGAAACACCCAGTATATTAGAGGGCTGGGGTCTTCAAAAGATCATTTCACTTATCTTGGTCGCACGATTTTGCGGATAGTGCAAATTAAGCCTTTTTTTCCATTCCCTATTTGATTTCTTTACTCTGACGCAAGAATTCAATTTCCTTCCTAAGTCATCCCATAGTTCTTCGTAAACTCGTTATCAAATTTTCCTTTATACATTCTTGTATTATTTATGAATAAAATTTCTTTTTGCTCATCTGTGAATCATTTCTTTTGCCTCCAGACTGAGCGATCGTTTGGGAATAGTTTCCGCTTATTTGATTGGTTTTTGATGAATAGCCTCGATCCCAGACGCTTAGAAATGTCGAAACTCATGTGCGTTTGACGTACGTACTCACCGGTCGTTTTCTAGTTTGAACTGCAGAATAGCAATCATGTGAGTTAAAATCTCACAAGTGAGATAGTGTATGTCAGATGGATTGCAACACGAAAATTTCGAGAATAGGGGCCCTGGAATTGGTAACTTTTGCCTTATTTAACAAATGGGACTGTTTAAGAAGTTATTAACCTTCAGTGGCTTAACTTACCTGAAACTGTTTCATTATAAACTGTGTACTTTCCAATAGTGACAGTAAAAGAGATTCCTATTTCTTCTGGAAGGTAGGTGATATTAACACAAACTGAAACGGAATTAAAAAAAACAAAACAATTATTTTAAATGAAAATAAAAAATGAAAGAAAAACTTCTGTGACTTGCATTCATACCAGACACCAAGGAGTGTCTAACTCCTCGCCTCTATCAACTGGGTCACCACGGACAAGTGTCCTAAAAGACTACCGAGCAGTCAAATATTTTATGTTTCATTGAACGATTCCTGGTATTTATTTGACTGAATGTCACTTCCCGTACATTCTAGAGTGGTATCACTAATACAGTGTCACCGCTTGAAGAAATTGTCCTCGTCGGGGATGGCAAAGACTTGGACTGAGTGGGGGGGTAGGGTCGAAAACTAGAACTAAACTAATAATATCGGATTAAAGTAGGGTAACGTTAGTAGAGGGGAGCCCACCCTAGACCCAAGGAACGAGCAATACGGCTAAAAATCCTCATCGGAAAGATTTCTTATACGTTGTTGGATTGATGTTAACAAAATTAGTTCTATCACGGGGTCCCCAAAACGAAAAATAGTAAGAAATGGATATTACTTTTCCTGTCGTCGCCTTATGGTTGGTGGGACGAACGTCTATGGCGATGCTGGCCGAACGTAATTATTGAGTCGTCGAGGTTGCAAGGCTTCTGAATTCTTGACGCTGAACCTCGTCTAAGGTCCACAGCTCTCGGTAAAAGTCTCCGTTCTGTAGTTACGTCGTTTATCGTCGTCTTTCTTTTTCTTCAGTCGCGCAAGCCCTCCGAGGTGAGCTGCTTGTCCTTCGTATTCCAAAATTTCACTCCTGCTTCTCCTCTCTCTCCTCGCTCGGCAACAACTAACTGTCAAGTTCTTTTTTCAGTCTGACATTAATAACCGCATTGTTGCGCGTGCGTCCATTGTTGAGTACGTTTCCAAGATCGGTTTGTCACATAAATAAGAGTTTTTTTATCGTTGACTAAAATTATCGGGAAATCAATACAATAATTAGAGTTGGAATAATTCTCAGCATCCCTGGAATGGATTTCTTGTCTCTCCTTATGACTTGTCAGAGATCAACGAGTCACACAAATGCACCTGAAGTAATCCATTCAATTTATTTTTTTGCTAAAGATCTCATTTGTTTTCACAGTTGATGCAGCAACATCATAGGTTATAAGAAAATTAGGATACTGTATATCACTGAATAATGACCACCCGCTTAGTAATGGGAGTAGCCACCCTTTGCCGCTATAACTGCTGCTAGATGTCGTGGCATGGACGCAAGAAGTACGCGGTATGTGTCCGATGGTATGGCAGTCCATTCCACTTGAAGCGCTGTCCACAGAGCTTCGAGAGTCATAGGTGGAGGGTCCAGCTGCCGTACATGGCGATCAAGGTGCTCCCACAGATGCTCGATTGGAATGATGTCCGGCGAATTAGCGGGACAAGGGAGCACTCGAAAGTCAGTAGAGTGTTCCTCGAACCAATCCAGAAGGAGACGTGCCTTATGGCAGGGTGCATTGTCCTGCTGGAAAACACCATCGCATTGGGGGAACATCGTGAGCATGTACGGGTGCACCTGGTCCGCTATGATTGACAGACAGCCACAGGCATTCAAATTGCCCTCTAGACGAATCAGTGGACCTAACTGCTCCCAATAGAAGATCCCTCACACAACCACACAACCTCCATTAGCCTGTTTCTGCCCCGCAATAGCCTCCTGCAGTCTCTTTTCATGGCGTTCACGACGCACTCGCCATCGCCCGTCACTCTTATGGAGCAAAAACCTTGACTCGTCGGAGAAGGTGACCTTAGCCCACTCGTCTGGTTCAGGCCCATCCATAGCAGTGTGTATTCAACGGTAATGTCGGATACATGTCTGATGGCACCACTGTTGAATCTGGTGGCCCTGTCACCTTTTACGAGTCGTCGTAGGCTAGGATCACGCTAGGTACTTTATGACCATCGAACCTGATACACCCTGTATACGAGGGTTGGGGCAAAAGTCATGGCAACTATTTTTTTCCTTGAAGATACCAGTCCGGTTGGAAAATGTGATATATACAGACGAAAGGACAAGGTGTTAACTACACGTGTGGACAATGAATAGCACTGAAATATTGTATCACACTAATTTATTACGATAGTATACAGGGCAATATGGCCCTCACGGTGCAAAAGAATGACAACACAGTACACATAAAGTTGACATGACAAACCTGGGCCTAAAGACCCTCAAAGTAGTCCCCTGCTACTGTCACCCACGCTGCCAATGATGTGGGAGGCGCTGAATACCATCAGCCTCACGACCGGTCGTTCCGAACGTTGCTCATCACTGGTTGACATATGTCCTTGCTGAAACCTTCCTACCCACCATGCTACTGTACGGTATTGTAGGGCATTATTCCCAAGGGCTTCCACTAATTCACTGTGACATTCCATCGCATTTCTCCCTCGGAGAACGGCTATTTTGATGTAAGCGCGCTGCTCAACACGGGTTACTTTCATTCTCGCATGACACTCACCAACTGATGGATAACATAGCCCTCGCTGCGCTACTACCAGCTATCACAGAGCCATCTGTTGTTCTGCATACACACTATGCCTGCAGAACTTCCACACGAAACATATATGTTCGTGATCCGTTCACAGAAAAAAAATAGTTGCCATGACTTATGCCCCAACCCTCGTATTTTTCGGATTTTTGTTTATTTATTTATTTAAAAAGGGGTGAACACTTACAATGAACCCTCTCCGGGGCCTGTACGGCCAGCGGGCCGACATGTGTGGTCTCTGGAGGGGGCGTTAAATTACTGATAGTATTATAATACAGAATATAGCATGGATTACAGAGATAAATGGGAAAAAAAAGGAAAAAAGAGAAAAAAATATTTTATAAATATTATTAAAGTTATGACCTTGACGGAATGTGATTTGCATGACTCGTCCACTATTCATGTGGATTAGCTTTGTATACAGTTGTTGCTGTTATTTGGGACATTTTGTACTGAAACATGGCTTCCAAAATCACAGCTTTTTGGGAAGGGTATAGGTTTGGCCTTTCCGGTGCTAACTTCAGTCTTTCGTGCATTGTGAAATTATGCAAACGAAATGGTATTGTGGCATCCAAAGCTACTGTGGATCGAATAATCAAAAAGAACAAATTGCGACCATCTAATGAACGTGGACGAGCAGAGAAGCAGACCAGAAACAAGCCCCAGCCAACACGTCCAGCTCGGGTGGTGCGAGAAATCCGGTCTGAAGTGCTGAAAGAAAATCCCCCCACACGGCAAAGTCTAGCCCAAAGGAAAGGCAACAGTCTCCAGAATAATTCATGACAATCTTGGGCTGGAGCAACATCATAAAGCATAAAAGTTTGGATCCACATGGACAAGGCATCAAGCCACACTTCCAAGTCATCTGTGGCTTACTACAGGAAGATGGAACAGGAGACGGGCATATGAGTTATTCCCTTCTCTCATGTGCCTGTAAAATCTCCTAACGCATCACCGATGGATTTCTGCGGTTGAACACATCTGCAACAACGTCTACAATGGGCCAAAGATCACATGACCTGGGACAAGGAGTGGGAACATGTCATATTCAGTGACGAAAAAAAAAGTCAATCTAGATGGACCTGATGGACTACAGCATATTGGCATGACCTTAACGAACCTTTACTCCCACACGCTGTCCGTATTGGTGGAGAGCATTGCATTTTTCAACAAGACAATGCTCCAATTCATGCATCAGCATCGACAAAACAATGGCTTAATCAAAAGCACATCCCTATTTTAGAATGGCCGTCATTGAGTCCTGATTTAAACCCAATCGACAATGTGTGGGGAACCTTGGTTAGGGCTGTTTAGAAGGATGGACGTCAATTTGATTCCGTTCAGGTCCTTAAGACGGCCGTTCTAAAGTCATGGGAGGAAATTCCACTTCTGAACTTGCGCAAACTCATTGAATCAATGAAACATCGTATTTTTGAAGTGATTAAAAGAAATGGCAAGTTTATTGATTATTAATTCATACGTTCTTTGTATTGTTTGACGTTTTTCAAACTATGTTCATACTTTTTAGGGACAGCAAAAATGCCTGTTTCTTTTTTTCGGATGTTTTCTTATGTGATCTGACTGTTAAACATATAGCAGCATTGAAATAATTTTCTATCTTATAGAGTAAAAATAAACTATGTTAACAATCTGTTGAATTCTTTCCATTACACAGAAAAAAACAATGTTCGTAATTTTTTGGGACGGACTGTAAATATTTATATAAATTTAATCATAAATTTCATTGTATTAATTTCGTATATTGTAATTTTTTCATAAATACAAGGGTGGGCTGAAAAGTAATGCCTCCATGGCTGTAAAGCTTAGTTTCCATACATGCGTTTTTAACTGCGTCTCTGCAAATTGGTGCGTCTTGACGCACGTATCATGGAAACAGATATCTGCGTCTCCAAATCTTGGTTGATGTGCGTCTGGAGTTTATGCGTCTGGACGCAGAAAAGTGAAGTAGACAGGCTTTCTACTTCTTGACGCACTTGTAAATGCGTCTCAAATCTTTCTAGATCACATGATTGTTTTGCGCAAGCGCACTTGCTTTGTTAACCTTCCAGCGGGGCGCGCCCTCTAAACGAACGTGAAAGGTACCGTGTATTTCCTAGATACGCTATTGCAAAATATAAATTTTCAAGAGTGTACCTTTTAAAATAATGTTGTAATCAGTTATTTTATTTAAAATGAAATGAAAACAATGTAAACATTAAAGACAATAACGATATAAAATGACCAAAGAATTACCGAAATGACGTGAAAATAAAATAAATGAAATTGCCAATATTTCCACTGTACTATTTACATTTGTGTAAAGATGAATTAAAAGTGTAAAGATATATTGGAAAAAACAAATGAATTGAAATTTAGATATAAAAATATTTTTATTAGAACCCAGTACCGATGTTTTCTTTTAATTTAGGTTTGCACGTACAGATAATGCTGTACATGCTATGGTAAGAAAGCAGAGGAATCCTTCCATCAATTCCTTTTCTTCATTTGATGGAATCTGTGCTCGGACACCAGAAATTAATAATGATATTTTAAGAAATCCGAAAAACACCAAGTGGTGGCATGATGGTTAGAGAGAAGCTTCTCCCTCTAACGAGAAAAATTGCAAAACATAAACTCGTGACGTATGCGCAGTTGAACTTTCTGCATAGACTTCATGCATGCATGGAAACTGATATTTGCGATCGAATTAAATGCGTTAAGAGCTGTTGCAATGTGCGTCCAGATGCACATTTGCTTTCTGCGTCGAGACGCAGTTATAAATGCGTCAAAAATGCATGCGTGGAAACTTAGCTTAACTTTTTTATTTTTTAACCGATTTTCAAAATTCTTTTTGTATCTGA
Organism: Rhysida immarginata; assembly: GCA_023313115.1. NCBI lineage: Eukaryota > Metazoa > Arthropoda > Chilopoda > Scolopendromorpha > Scolopendridae > Rhysida > Rhysida immarginata. Next base: position 2,670 of record JAHWFO010004488.1, on the reverse strand, counting down.
TACTCCCATTTCTCCTCTATGTAATGCACTATTCACTTTTCGACATAGTCCCCATCCCTTTCCACGCATTGTACCAACACGTGACTAATTGCCCTTCTATTGCCCCACCTTGTACAACCCTAGCGTCATGAACTTCGGACACCTACAGAATTTTAGATAAGTACAACGAAACCAATTGTAAACAAATGAAAATTACTTTATTGAGTGCACAGAGCTTTAGTACAACTGTCATATTGCATTTTAACAGAAATATTATATAAGCGACTTTTTGTAATGTTCCGTTTTCAACACGTTGCAATGAACTTCGTACACCGTACCGTTTAGTGCACATTACCACTGAGTGGCATCACCTTTCCGACGAATGACGCTCCGAAGTCGTTGAGGCATGCTGGACACTAACTTCTGCATTTTTTCTACTGGAATTTTGTCCCACTCTTCGGAAATACACGCCCACAACTGCTGCAGTGTTCGAGGCTTCCGCTGTCTGACTTTTCGCTTTAAAATGCGCCATACATTTTCAATGGGTGACAGATCTGGGCTACAGACAGGCCAGTCAAGCACCCTAAAACGCTGCTGTTGTAGCCAAGCCTCGGTGTTCCGAGCAGCATGAGGCTTGGCGTTGTCCTGCTGAAAGATGCTTGGTCTTCTATTGAACAACTTTTGGCGGGATGGATGCAGATGCTGTTGAAGAATGTTTATATAGGCAGCAGACTTAATAGTGCCCTCGCAAAAGTGAAGCGATCCTGTCCCAACTGCACTCATGCAGCCCCACACCATCAGCGATGCAGGCTTCTGAACTTTCCTCTGGTAACAGTCGGGATGATTACTTTCGTGCTTGGTCCTTAGCACCTTGCGACCGTTGTTGCCATACATCACTGCAAAGGTGGACTCGTCGGACCACAGAACACTATTCCACTGAACAAGGGTCCACTTTAGATGGGTTCTGGCCCATGCTACCTGGCGACGCTTAGCTACTGGCTACAGTGCTCATAAATGGTTTCCTCTTTGTAGCGTATAAGTAATAGTTGCATCTTCTCATGTAACGGCGGACTGTGCTTGCGGATATGGGTATATGAAAATATTCTCGAGCACAAACAGTCATTCCACTTATGGGAGCATGCCTGTTTTTCACAATGTAACGTCGAAATACTCGTAGGTCCCTAACATTCAATAATCGCTGCTTGTCTGGTGCAGTCCCTGGTTCTGTTTTCCCGATTTCTCTGAAACGCTTGATGATCCTATTAACTGTAGAGAGTGGAACTGATAATTCATGGGCAATAGCTCGTAGGGATTTGTTATTCTGGAACTGCTGTATAATTTTTTGCCGTATACACGTTTCTACTGGCTTACCACGTCCCATGGTTCAAAACAACACGAATACTGGCTCTGTCGCGTGGACGGTGCTTTTAAAGCCTGATGCAAAGCATTCTGGGCGTTTCTACAGCCTTCAGGAAAGTTCCATATGCTGGCGATCCCTTGTGCACGAAGTTCTTTGAAACCTGTTGACAACGCAAGTTTACATATACTGAGTAAATCTATTTTCATTAGCCTGCAATCCTCTGTATGCACTTTTCACTGTGTTTTTAGCCAAATTACTTGGTGTCCGAAGTTTATTGACGCTAGGTTTGTACAAATCATGAAACTGGTTCAATCATTCGTGTTCACTCTGTGTTTTATGTGATTTATTGTTGTGATGATTTTTTAAAAGTACATTTTTGTGATAACAAAATTGATTCGTTTTATATTTCATTCAAGATCAATATTAGTATGAAAATTGGTTTACAATAGCAATGTTTTAGTTTAATTTTTTTTTAAATTCCGCTTTGAAATTATTCTGTAAAATCATTGCTTCCGCGATTTATAATTCTGCGAATTTTGCAGGCCCACTCCCTCACCATTGTTCCCATGGATATTCCCACCCCCGATCCGCTCTTAACTTAACATAACGAACCTGTGTCATTCAAGTCAATTCTCTCGATGAACAAATGCGAGCAGCATCCACAATTATAGTTGACGCAGTGGCATTCCGGAGGCGCACTTCTTCGATTTCGCCACGACAAAAAACTCGAAAAATCGAGCGAATTTTCACGACGATCTAATAAAGTAAAAAAAATAATAACAACAACAACAAGAATTTCAATGAAAAGAAAAGAGAAGAGAAATAAAGAAAGGGAAAGCTCACAATGGAGAATCTTGTAAAGAAATTTATCGAAAGCATTCGTACAGTTTTTTAACGAATTCGCTGGCTGGCTAACGCTCGATACAAAAAACAAACACGAGAATGACAACAACAACAACAGCACGACCGTGACCGGAGAGTACCTCGCCATAGTGAATACATGTGTCATGTGCTCGGAAGTCACGTGGTTTCAAGTCGTCCAGGCGTGAGCGCTCGCTCGACGCACACGCACTCTCGAACCCAGGCCAGCAGGGGAATCAATATTCAATCGGAACACAGTGACGACGACGATCAAATTCCGCAATTAATGAATGACACATGACACGGCAGTCATGTAACTCCCATGGGGAAATTAAAATCTTGTTACGCTAACTCTTTAATCGGCCTTAACGAGAGGGAAATAAAAAGCATTTACGTTTCGCGTGTTACTACTTTTGTTGATTTTTTTTTTTTTTTTTTTTTAATATTTTGAAACTTCCCCATTTATTTAT
>JAHWFO010004486.1:0-22124 GCA_023313115.1 Rhysida immarginata | reverse complement strand
TTGCCATTGCATTTAACCCTTATTTAGTTAACCCGTTCCCCTTGTTTTAAGTCATGGGACAAAAGTCTGTCAAGTGTGGAACCCTTAAGAAAAAGAGTAAGATAGAAGAAAGAGTAGATATGATTAATAAAAAGCAGATAAAGTAGATGGCATTTTTTAAGTTGTCATTTCATTAATTTAAATCTCTATGCATTTAAATACTGGAAAGTTGAATCTAAGCGTTACTTACAGCATTCATTTTATTTTCATTCCAGACGAGAATGTCGATTTCCCTACACACACAAACATTGCTGAAATTCATCAGACTGCATGTGGTAATCCCTTGGATGTCCCTTCAACAAGCACACAGCATGATCCACTTTCTCAATTTCCTTCCCTAAAGAAAAGCAAACCCACTCCACGGACCAAGAAGAAAATTTTCAGGTTACAATCATCTTTGTCAAAGTTGAGGGTCAAATATACTCGTTCAGGTAAAAAATTATCATTTGCCAGCAATTTGGAACATTTTGACTCTGACAAATCGTCTCTGAAAAGCTGCTTAAAATTTGCTCGGCAGAATTTAAACACTCCCACTTACATGCTGTTTAAAGCTCTGTTATCAATTAAAAAGCAAACCAGGTTTGGGCGGAAATGGACAGAGGATATGAAAAAGTTTGCATTAAATTTGTACTTTCATAGTCCTCGTGCATATAAAGTTTGTACAAAATCTTTAGAGCTACCCACCATTCGTTCATTACAACTTTGGCTCTCAAAAACTGACATTAAGGTAGGCATTAATGAAAATATTATTAAAATGCTGGAGAAGGTTATTCCCACTTTGCCTGATTTAGATAGAATATGTATCATAAGTATGGATGAAATTTCACTGAAAGAAGGTTTACTATATGATGAAAAGCATGATAAAATTATTGGATTTCAAGATCTGGGGCACGAAAGTTCTTCACAAATAGCTAATCAAGCTCTTGTATTAATGATTCGTTGGGTTTCCAAAAACTGGAAACAGCCACTGGGATATTACTTTAGTCAAGATGCAACAAAGGCTTTTGATTTACAGCTTATAGTAACAGATTGCATTAAACGTTTACAAGAAATTGGTATCACTGTAGTTGCCCTTGTTTGCGACCAAGGTACAAATAATCAAGCACTGCAAAATAAATTAAAAGTGACTGTTGACCAGCCTTATTTTTTCGTTGGAAATCATAAAGTTTATTACTTAAATGATCCTCCTCATTTGCTGAAAAGTTTCCGCAATAATTTTAAAAAATATGGATTGAAAATTGGTGATGAAAATGTGTCATGGAAACACATAGAATCATTATTTCAAAATTCACATCCTCTTAGATTAAAAATGACACCCAAATTAACTGAAAGGCATATAAATGTCCCTCCATTCAAAAACATGAAAGTTTCTTTAGCAGCACAAATATTCAGCAATTCCGTATCTGTTGCTATGGAAACTTTCGTAGCCTTGGGTGTTCTCCCTTTAGAAGCTCTTGGAACATCAAAATTTCTTGAAAGGATGGATAAACTATTTGACATTTTCAACAGCAGCCTGAGATTTATTAAAGAAAAACAGAAGATGAGATTTGCTATTAGTGATGGCAGTGGCCACATTTTGTTTTTAAAGGATATGCTTAATTGGTTTGAGTCAGTCAAGTTTAATTGCTCAAGGCAGCCCGTTTCGTTTAAAGGCTGGAAAGTGACAATAAATAGTCTTCTACAAATCTGGCATTATTTGAAAGAGACATATAACATGCAGTATCTCTTAACCAGGAGATTTAACCAAGATTGCCTTGAGAATTTGTTTGGAGTAATACGCCAAAAGCATGGGAGCAATGACAGTCCTACACCAGGTTCATTTCAGAATGCTATGAAGCATATTTATGTCACATCGATTTTTAAATTATCTGAGAGTTCAAACTGTGAAGAGGATACCGACATACTTTTGAAAGAATTACATTCATTACCAAGATTAGTAAGTGAAGAAGACTCCATACCTTTGCAGCCAATTACAAATAGTGAAAAAGAAATTGCAGATTTAAATCTGGAAACTGATAAAATTGAGGAAAATGCAAGATTTTATGTTTGTGGATACATTTGCAAAAAATTTTTGCAGCATCATGACTGCTGTCAGTGTAAAAGAGCATTAGTGGAATCCAACCCCCAATTTTCTGCACAAGAACAAACTTTTGCTTACCTTAAAGCAGTTGAAGTTTCTGAACAAGATTTTGGTAATTTAACAATCTGCACATCATCATTTTTTAATATTTTCAGTAAATGGGAAACTGCATTTAATGAAAAATTTCAAATTTTTTGTTATCAACCTGCTGTCTGTAAAAATATAAAAACTGCCTTAGAGACAATTGATACCTCTGAACTTGATATGTGTGGAGAATTATCAAGGGAAAAATTGTTGTTTATTTATATAAGAATTAGAATATTCTGGGCAGTTCGATTTAAAAATCGTGAAATTCACAGTGCAGATAAATGTTATCAGACAAAGAAATTACAAAAATTAAGCCACATGTAACATTAACACAGGAACTGTTTTGATTATATTTCCATGCACGTTCTTGTAATTTTTCTATTTTATAGTTTTTGTGATCTTCTGCTACTGTTATCATTTTTTTTTTGTGATCTTTTTCTGTTGTTACAGTTTTTATTTTTTGCCAATTTGGATTGTAGTTTTTTTAATATACAATGTTTAGCTGGATTGTTGTTATTGTTTTTTAATCTTATGCTTCATTCCATTACGAAATTAAGAAATACATTTTTCCTTTTACATTTTTGCTTCTAAATTATTCTTTATAATACTAATTGTAATCCTTAATGGCATGGCTGGTGAAGTTTTTAAAAAAGTGTAATTGTAAATGCTGATTTCATTATTTTTTCCACTGCATTTATTGTATTTATTTCTATAATCTGAGGAGATTCAAGACTGTCCATGTAATCCCTGTTTGCAAGAGAATATGTGTAACATTCCTTTAGTATTGTTAAAAATCTATCTTCTATCTATATACAAGGTGATTATAATTAAAGTCCCTTTGTAAAAATGCTATAAAAAAACAACCATGAGTCCGAATGACTTCAAATTTGGACTGAGCATTCTTGAAGAAGGGGCATTTGATATGGATAAGAAAAAAAATAGTTCCAAAATTTATCACTAGATGGCGCTGTAAGCGGCATATTATGCCTAGGAGGATTTGTACTATGCAAATTAAAAGATACGCATGCGCATGAGACATTGCATGTGTTATAAAAACGCAGGCCTCATGGCGTTCTCGTCATATTTGTATCTCAGCAGCTTGCCATGGGTCTGTCAATGAAGGATCGCGCTCTGCTTGTGAAGCTCTTTTACAAGAATGGCGACTCTGCCATAGCAGCTTTAAAGAAATTTCGGGTATTAAAGGGAATGAAAAAAGGATGTGGTCCGATGTCTGCAAAGGCTCTGAGGTGTATGATTAAAAAATTCGAAGCGACAGGTTCTTTTGCAGTGAAATCTGGCAGAGGGAGGAAAGCAGTTGCTTTGACGTCAGTAGAAGATGTGGATGGGCTTTGCACTAAGAGTGCCACAACTGTTAAATGACTTGAAAGTCATGTTTTCCATCATCAAACCCGAAGCAATCATGTTCATTGACCGGTACAGTTGATTTTTTGCTAATACTGTACTGTATAATAAAAAAAAAATCATGTTTAACTTGTTTTAGTGTCAATTGCATTCCTTGACCAACTTTAATGTAAAAACATCATGCCATAAACAACTTATGCCAAAGCCGTCGTATTTCAATTCAAAATGTCACTTCTAGCTGAATCCGCTTCCGTTATGCCGCTTACAGCGCCATCTAGTGATAAATTTTGGAACTATTTTTTTCTTATCCCATATCAAATGCCCCTTCTTCAAGAATGCTCAGTCCAAATTTGAAGTCATTCGGACTCATGGTTGTTTTTTTATAGCATTTTTACAAAGGGACTTTAATTATAATCACCTTGTATATAAAGAAGGATGTTTGTGGGTCTGTATGTTTTTTATACAAATCTACAGTTTTATTCCGATCTTGATGAAATTTCGCATACATGACCTTCAAAGCATGAGGAAGGTCACTGTCCACTTCAGATTTCGAATAAATAATAATTATTGATAAAAAATCGATATTCATGGTTATGGCAGGGCATATTAATGAGAAATATCGCATGACCAACAATGCAAGACAAAGTTTTTGCAACAATGGTATCAACACGCAATTCACAAACACTCTGCATGGACCAACAATATATATCTCATGACCAACAATGCAAGGCAAAGTTTGTGCAACAATAGGCCCATTGTGTTCGCATCAACAATGGTATCAACGCGCAATTCACCAATAACAATGAGCACAGAATGATGATGTAATGTTAAAGCAATCTTTCCAAGAATTATAACAATGAACATAAAATGATGATGTAATATGGATAAGTTTCAATTTGTAATAATGCATAGAATTCCTGTTATTCAGGCTTTTCTTAGAAAAGAGAGTTCTTAGTACTTAACAATTTCTTGAAAATCTTTAAAAATGATCAGTAACTGGAGATAATGGGGAGTAAGAAGACTATTGAGAAAGAGTGGAAACACGACAGAGGAAGCACTCCTTTAGCTCCGTGATGTATTGAGCAAATGGGAATTAAGTAAATAGAAGAATCGGCGAACGCAAGACTGCACAAAGTGATGAATGGCCAAGTTTTGCTTCAACACATCGAGAGAAGAGTGGAAATTGCAACAACACTAAGTATACATCTGAGGTAAGATTACGTGAGTAAGAAATTATTTAGACTAGCAGTGGGATCCTTGGAGAGGTCCAGCCATTGTGAGCCTTTGAAACGATTTTTTGAGAATTTTCATTAAAAATTTTTACTGTAATAATTCTAAGCATTTTCATGTGTTTATTTTTAAGATATTGCAAAATTTAATTTAATTTTTTGAGGTTGTTCTGTTTACATCCAAGTGGAATTATCCCGGGCAACGCCGGGTACCTTTGCTAGTCATAAATAAAAATCATAAAAGTTCGATGTTTGTTAAATTTTTTTCTAATATTAATAAAATACATGTTACTTTCCAGCGCAAATGAGTTGTTAATTATGCGATTCTTTTGGTGTTTAATGTTTATTTTTTAAAAACTTGTGTCATTTTAACAAATTGATTTAAATGTTCATTTTTTTTTTTTAGCTTTAAATGCATTTATTTTAACAAATTGATTTACAGTATTGCATATGATTGCCTAATAGTTAAAACCGAAATTTAATAACAACTGTAATAAATAAATAAATGAATAAATAAATCAGCTATTGAAATTCATCGTCATCAATTATACTGGGATAACGAAAAGACGCGAAGAAAGAAACATTGAAGATGGGAGGAAAAAAAATATTCACAAGTTCACCACTTGTGAATATCTTTTCCCCCCACCTTCCATGTTTCTTTCTTCGCGTCTTTCCTTATCCCAGTATAATCGAAGGGGGAAGTGAAAGTAACAGCAATTTAAATGGGGAGGGGAGAAAAAGGAACAGCCGATTAGTTCACCAGTCCAAACGTTATTCTGGTTTGGCGCTGTTTTTATTTCATAAATTTAGCATTGAATCAGTTAGCAATTTCGCTTCCCGTTCTCCCTATTCCCTATTCCATGGCAGCACGTTAAAATCCCCCTAGTTTGTGTGTGATGATGGGACCAGCTTTAACATGGAAGAGACTCACTCTCCCTTATGAGCTCTTGATTAAATATATAATTTATAATATGTGTGTTTATACATTTGAAATCGTTATTTGTAGGCTCAGATAGAAACGTAATAACCTGTAGTAAGGGAGAACTTTTTATGATGATGCGGGACCATTTAAAAAAGGGCTTATCTAGGCAAATATAAATTTTGGAAACAGTATGGGCAGTACCAAAAAATGAACCGCCTACACATATATGGAAATACATGAAGATGGAAAGCCTATCCTTTCTAAATTTTTCCACACGAAATCATTATTTAATTATTGAATTAAAGCCATTGAATTATTAGAATCTCCAACAATTCATAGTGCAAGTGCAGATTAGATATATAGCGATTTCAATAGTGAATCTTCAGGAACGGATGTTGATTTTGACATTCATAACAAGTCTGATATTGATTTCGATTTTGCCTTTAAAATAAAGATGTTTTTTTAAATATACGAAATGTATCTAATATTTTATCTTTTTCCTTCAAAGCGACATGAACGATCATACCCCTAAAATATCAATTTTTGCCAAATTTAGACGTTTTTTTATTCAAGTTTGCTATTTTGGTTGTGTTATGCTTTTTTCAGTTATTTGGATCTCAGATTCGTAATCAGCGACCTCTAAAACCCCCATGCACCAACTTTTGTGTAAATCAAATAACTTTTGACATATTGGCCAGCTTTTCAGGATTTTGGACTATTGTGCGTCAGCAGTGCCAGCCCGAAAAAAAGCGGGGCCGATGCAAAATTAACTTGCGGGGCCTTAAAGTGAATTTCGTACAACAAAATTGTTCAGAGGGGGAAGCAAAATAAATAGAATTTAATGGGCGGTACTTTAAAAGAAAGAACCCCAAAACTTAAGAATAAACGTGGCTCGTTAAAAGACTTTTATTTTGGTTTAAAAATTGCGATATTTATTTATAAAATACAAAAATTCTGTACAAAAGAATGTTCTATACAATACGATTTGATTGAGGAATAGGTATTGTGATCTCAATTACAAAAGAAAAATATTTCTCGGAATAAAATAAAGAAATACTTAAATGTACGTTAAATACAGCAAAATACTGTAACGAGAAATATTAATCGCTACTTGAGCAAATTGAGATTAAATATAAAAAAATTGAGACAGACCAATTCCTTATAAAGAATAAGGAAAAGAAATTTCAAAATTCCCATTTAATGTCTAAACAAAGACTGCAAAATAATAACTAATTATTAATGGGGAATAAGAATTGAAATGTGCAGCATGGCGTCCCTTATGCGCATTATTGTTGAAATAGCATTAAAAGAAATTTCATTATTACCTTATGGATAAACCCGCAAAACAATGCTGCTCGGTAAAAAATCATGGCTGCCGCGAGAAAGTGAGAAATTCAATAAGAAACTATACATCGAACGGCAGGGTAGGAGTAATTTGCAGAGCTTTGGAAAAAAAACGATTAACAGAAGTTGAACGTCATGCTGCAGGCTAGGAAGGACGTGGAGGACCAGAAGGAGGAACGACTGGTCAAGCCAGAAGCTGGAAGTGGTCTGTCTGAAATAAAAACAGTAACCAAGGAAAGACATCGAGAATAGTGGGACACACATCCTCGTGATCACCAAAATTATTCGCGAGGGACAACTAGCTGCAGACAGTGATAATCACGTGGAGATTTTTTAATTAACATTTATTAAAACAATATATGCTCAACAATCACTGTCTGCAAAACAGTAAAAAAAACTTAAAGAATAGAAAAAATAGAATAATTAATTACAAATAAAATTATATCTATTTTTACATACAAAATCTGAGTTTTCCCGAACAAAAATAATGATTCGTGGGGCCTTCGGATGCGCGGGGCCTAGTGCGGTTGCGCCGTTTGCACCGCCCTCGGGCCGGCCCTGTGCGTCGGCCATGTTTTTCCCAACGATTTAATTAGCAGAGGTACAATTTACAATACTTTTCAGCTTATCTCTATATATATAAAGAAGGATGTTTGTGGGTCTGTCTGTGGGTCTGTCTGTGGGTCTGTGTGTACGTTTTTTATACAAATCTACAGTTTTATTCCGATCTTGATGAAATTACGCATACATGACCTTCAAAGCATGAGGAAGGTCACTGTCTACTTCAGATTTCGAAAAAATAATAATTATTGATAAAAAATCGATATTCATGGTTATGGCAGGGCATATTAATGAGAAATATCGCATGACCAACAATGCAAGACAAAGTTTTTGCAACAATGGTATCAACACGCAATTCACAAACACTCTGCACGGACCAACAATATATATCTCATGACCAACAATGCAAATAAAAGTTTGTGCAACAATAGGTATCAACAATGGTTTCAACACGCAATTCACCAATAACAATGAGCTCAAAATGATGATGCAATGATAAAGCAATCCTTTCCAAGAATTATAACAATGAACATAAAATGATGATGCAATATGGATAAGTTTCAATTTGTAACAATGCATAGAATTCCTGTTATTCAGGTTTTTCTTAGAAAAGAGAGTTCTTAGTACTTAACAATTTCTTGAAAATCTTTAAAAATGATCAGTAGCTGGAGATAATGAAGAGTTAGCAGACTATTGAGAAAGAGTGGAAAGACGACAGAGAAAGCAAACCTTTAGCTCCGTGCTGTATTGAGCAAATGGGAAGCAAGTAAATAGAAGAATTGGCGACCGCTAGACTACCCAAAGTGATGAAAGGCCAAATTTTGCTTCAACACAAAGAGAGAAGAGTGGAAATTGCAACAACATCAAGTGTATACATCTGAAGTAAGATTACCTGAGTAAGAAATTATTGGAGCGGTCCATTCATTGTGAGCCTTTAAAAAGATTTTTTTCGAATTTTCATTAAGAATTTTTACTGTATTAATTCTAAGCATTTTCATGTGTTTATTTTTAAGATATTGCAAATTTTAATTTAATTTTTTGAGATTGTTCTGTTTACATCCAAGTGTAATTATCCCGGGCAACGCCGGGTATCTTTGCTAGTTATGAATAAATGTAAAGATGGCTAATGCTGTTTAGCCTACCAAGCTTTTATTTGTATATTAGATAAAGGAGGTTAAAAAAAGAAGCACATTAACGTTTTAATTTTCTTAATAAATGTGATTATTTGATCAGCTGATAGCAAGTTCGAGAATTGATTTTTTCACTATTTCAGCAAGAAGGGAAACTAATAGCGAATAACAAAAGAGTTTATATTTAACATCTGTACATATTTTATATTTATACAAAAATAAAAATTTGACGTCTATTGCAAAAGTTGCAAATAAATTAAAAAATATGAACCAAAATTATAATAGTAGGGTCTAGGTGTTAAAAGAGACAAAAACTTGATAAAACTTTTCGCGCGAACAACTGCACTCGTCTTCAAGCCTCGTTGATCACTTCACTGTCTAGAACTTAACAACTGAAAAATAAATTTTGACGCTACAAACTACCTATTTCAAGTTTCATTTTCCAAAATTTGTCTACGTTTGAATATATTACATGACTTTAATATGTTTTGTTTATTAAATGTTATTTACTATTAGTTTTACGGTTTGTTTTAAATTTTTCACGATAAATAATTTGCTCGTTGGGCTCGAATGACCCTTGAATAAAAATTCATTGAAATTATATAAATTAAAAATTTTTTAACATTCTTTGAAATATTAATCTATTATTATATCATTAAAAATCACTTTATTTTGTGAGATTAACATTTTTATGAACAACAGTAAAATAATAAATACTTTATTATGAAAAAATATTTTTCCCTTCTCTCTTTGCCACTGCAATCGTTAATTTTAAAGCGAATCTAATAAAACAACAACTTTTAAACTTAAATAATGCAATTTTATTAGCAAAAATTAAGAAACATGCACAATAAAGCGAAAACTATTAATTTCTCTATCTGCAATGCAAACGGCACGCTATTTTGGGATACTATGGCGCCCGGAGCATTAACCAATTGTCACCAATCTCCTTAAAGGCACTCTAAACCAACGATATGAAATGAGTAGATCTAATGACGTATATTAAAGATAGACTCCGAATCCTATTGTTATCAGCGGCAAAAAGTGAAGCAAATTGAGCCATGACAGTTCTGGGCAGGAGTGAGCCTTGGAGTAATTAGCTGTCTGGCTACTTTGTTTTTTGAAGATTTTGAGCCCGAGGAATAATTAATTCAAAACCATTCCTCAAAGTTGTTGTGTACAAACAGACATGAAAAAGGATCATGAATCATTTTCCAGAAGCATAAATCAAAAATTCGTAACTAAAATGAAAATACGTAACTGAAAGACGATCGAAACGAAAATGAAATTGAAACCATGATCGAAAAATTAGTTAGAAAATATAATTAAATACTTCAAATACAAAGTAAACGAAAAGATAAATTTATCAGTCCATGATCGGCGTGTGAAAGAATTATTAATCAGCTACTCTCATGTTTAGCCATGTGCTCTTTGCATCATCTTCACTCACTTTCAGCCATGACAGTTCTGGGCATGGAGCTTCCCAATTTGCTTCAAGTAACAACAATTGCTTCGGAGTCTATCTTTAATATACATCATTGAGTAGATCGCTTATGTGGCCCCCATCTTTAGGGCAATTTGAAGGCGGCGTAAAGTGGAACTAATCTCTATTATTAGCAACGATATGAAATGAGTAGATTACTCATGAGCTGCTTTCAGCGCCACCAACGCGTCCCCATTTGGAAGCCTGTCGGCCATTGCTTTGGTTGGTATAAAATGGCCTTCATCGTATGTTTACGTTTGAAGTTTGCGTAGACAAACACAGTAAAACTCAATGCCGATTTCTTGTCTAGCTTTAAATTGTAGTAATAGATATATTAAAGGTTCACCATTGACCTTTCACAGGTGTGTTTTTATCTTTCTGCGTCTTAGAATGTTTTTCTCATGGAAAAATCCTGGTCGTCTTTTATATCATGGTTGTTGATACATAGAAGATGTCGATCTTCAACCATGTTACTGTCGTTTCAGTGATACCTGAATGATTGTTTAGAGGTATTTATGAAATTATATACCGTATTTATTAAAAAGCATCTAAATATGGGAGTGGTCGCTTAAGAAATTTCAGACTACAAGCACGATGTTGGTGGTGGGGGGGTGCTTTCTCAGCTGGCGACAAAGCGGATATATAGTAATGGCGCTTTGGCTGGCGATGTTTTTCTGGCAACCACAGTAATGGCACCTACACCATAGCCTACATGAGATTAGTTCTACTTTTCGCCCCCTTCGCACTTTCGGCAACTCTACAGACTTAGACTCACTGGGCGGGGCTTCACCTATGCCAAGATACGTCACAGGTAATGTAGTAAAAATAGCATTTGAAAGACTCGTTTGTCGAGGTTCCCGATAGGAAAGTAGATAACGTTTTTGGCTATCTTCTGTGTAGCTAGGTTCGATTCCCCCTTTCGTTCCTTTTTGTTTTAAAAATTATTTTATATGTTTCTTCAATTTTAAATAATACTGAGAATAAATAGGCAGTAAATGCAAGATGTAAAACTTAAAAATTAAAATATACAAAAAAATAGTAAATAAAATAAAATAACAAACATATGAAAGCTTACGTAAAAAACAATTTACAATTAGAAAATTTAATAATGAATTTTTTCTTTACTCTGCATTTAAATAATCTTATTCTGTTATCTGTTTCTTCATTTTGTCCAACTTGTTTTGTTAGAATTTTGATTTTGTTTGCATTTTTATATCTTTTAGCACTTCTTTATCTTGTTCAAGTTTTTTTTTTCTTTTATTTTACAATTTTAATTACATTCGAATTTTGTGGTTTCTGCACCATTGGACGGTACACACACAATGCATTGTGTGAAATAAACAGTTAGAAAATATTATAGAACAAGGTAAGTTGAGTGGTCTCCCGACTGATTAGTTTTCATAATGTGTATTAATCCCCATTTTTTGCAAGTTTCAAGTTTTTTTTTTTATTCGTCCAAGAAAATATATTTTTTCAAGCTTCTGCCAAATAACCCATCCTCTCAATGGAGAGTGCCAATGCTTTTTTCTTAAGTAAATGAGATATTTTCTAATTATTTTACTTTATCCATTCTCATCTGTAATTTATTCTCCTATCATGACAAATGTAGTGAAATATAAAAATTATTTTTATTAAAATCGTTAAAATCGCAAGGTCACTTTTAAAAAATGTCAAGTACATTAAAAAACGATGCTAATCTGCACACGGTATTCAAGAAATACTACGTAGTGAAATCATGGCTAACAAATGCTCGAACCATCTTGATCCCACTTGCTAGACTGTTTTCCTAATGTTTTTCCTAATGATAATTTATAACCTAATAAAACCCAATTAACCTTTCATCCATCCCTGCTTGTATTTTAACTTATCTTCAGTTGCGCCATCTCCTATCAATAATGTTAACTTAGACCAAAATTAGCACGGCCTACGAGATAGTAAAAGGCCTGTGCATTTGCCCGTTTTTGAAGCCAAAATTGGGAAACTCGAATTTTAAGATTATGTCATGAAATCCTGCCATCAGCCGGTGGTATCAGTAGATTTTATAATAAAAACATGTTTGAAAATAATAAAACTTATACTACTTTAGTCAGATTTATTATTTTGTTTTAAGAAATAAACAAAACTTCAAAGTTCATTTCTTAAAATAATAAATCCGCATAAAATAATTTGAGTTTTATTATTTTCAAAGACGTTTTTAACACGGCCTACGAGATAGTAAAAGACCTGTGCATTTGCCTCTTTTTGAGGCCAGAATCGGGAAACATGCTGTTTTTCGTTTTTACCGCTTAGCACACTACTTCATGACATGTTTAATGAATTGTCTGCATTACTGCGTGTAGTTTTTTTTTTTTCAGTTTTAATCATGTTTCATCGATTTACAGCTTTTTTCGATGAATAAAATGTAATTTTGATCAATAAAATAACTTTTCATATCAATAACATATAGTTTCGTTCAAAAAAACGTAGTTTCATATTGAAAAATAAACATTCACATGAATAAAATAATAGTTCATATCAGTAGAATAATTTTTCACCTGAATGAAACGTAGCTTCACCTCATCAAAATGTAAATTCGTTTCAATAAAACGTAATTTTATTTTAAGAAAATATAACCTAAACTCATCTTCTTATTCAGCAGATTCTTATGAAAATACAGAACTTTGTCATATAGTAAGAAAAAAGTGAGTGCTCAATTATACAGTGTTATGTTATTCTTATTGTATCTTATTTGTAATATTTTGTTCATTTTAGAAATAAAATTATGTATAGTTTCATTATAATTCAATATATGTGTTAAGAATATTTTCGTATCTTGCCTTTTTCAGTTTGCCACGAGGTGGCGTTAATTGTTCTTCTCCTCTTCTTATTGTAGCACTCATGGAATAAACATCGTAAGTTTTTGCTCTCGTATTTCACTGTGTTTTGCCGTCAGTTCTTTCGCCAAATACAATATCCATGAGCTTATGAATCGCAAGTATAAGCTTTCTTCAATCTGCCATCATAATAACATAAACATTTTCGCCCTTTGTGGATAGTCGTTTGATTGTAATTGAGAAGGTTATTGCATTGTTTATTTTAAGCGAGTTAGAGTTACGTCATGTCAAGAATTGTTTGTAATTTGATATGTTCCTATTGTTGTCGTTGCTAAGTAATGAAAAGAAGCAAAGAAAGAAAAGCTGATGTTAACGAATGTTAATGTATATATATTTCTTTTTCAAAGCAATATATTTTAAAGTATTAAATGTTTAGTAATATTTAAACAAGTTATCTCTGTTATCCTTGATACATTAATCCACTCTAAGACTACATTATGGTAGCAGAGCGTGGTTGCCCATAATAAGAAGGAAGAAAACGGATTGCATCGAGGAGCAGAGAAAAATTTGAAGAATTGCTTTTCTGGATTGACTGTCATGGCGGACATGAGCACGTTGGGTTTCGCCCGCATCGAACCTTTGTCAGCAAGTAATTATCGCATATGGAGCATGAAAATAATTGCGTATTTGAAGGGTCATCATCTGTATGGAATTTTAACGGACGAGGAGGCAAGACGAGATGAATCGGACAAACAACAGATGAGTCTATGGTACGAATGGGCATACAAGAACGAAGAGGTACTGTCAATCCTTATTTTATCACTTACAAATGAACAAGCCTTGGCAGTTGATGGAGAAACTACTGCCAAAGAATTATGGATGGCTTTAAAGAAAACACATAAAGGGGTTTCTAGTCTACGAAAAACACAATTAATGATTGATCTGGCAAGAATGGAAAAAAAAGAAAAAGAGACTATTGATGAGTATCTTCTACGGGTGCGGTCGTTGGCTGGTGAATTATCGCAACTAGGCACACCATTAGAAGAAAAAGACCTGATTCGTTACATTGTTGAAGGACTAACCCGAAATTATCTTGATGTAACGACTGCCATAGCTTTAAACCCGTCGTTAACATATGATCTAGTGCGAGAAGCATTATTACAATTTGAACGAAAGAGTAATCATGAGGAAGATAACATTAAAGCATTTCACGTTAAGAAGCATCGATTTAAAATAAGGTGTTTTCACTGCGGCAAACCAGGACACAAAGAAAAAGATTGTTGGGCCAAGATCAGAAAAGGACCATGTAGAAAGTAACTGGAAGAGACGAAGGCAATCGAGGACGAAACTGGCGAGATGAAAAATCTATTAGTGATAGGCGTAAACAACATGAATCCTATGGAGGAAAGAATGCTTCAAGAGAAAAGGAGCGAACAAATACAGTAAAAGAACATGCATTCAAAGTATTGGACAGAGGATATAGCGAATATCAATCAGTTGCTAAAGTTGAAAGCATCTGGATGCTCGACTCTGCATGTTCATCGCGTATGGTATGTTCAAATGAAGACATGATTGAGACAAAAAGTGAGAGAATTCTTATAGATACTGCCGAAAATCATCGAACTATACGAGCCGAGATAAGAGGCATCATAAAGGCAGAAACGGTAGTAAATAGAAACGAGACCGTAAATCTCAGATTAAATGATGTACTCTTTGTTCCCAGTTTGCACAATAATCTCCTATCCGTTACAAAGCTCGTACATAATGGAAAAAGAGTAGTGTTTGATGATCGAGGAGCACAAATATTAGACGGAGAATCAGGAGAAATAGTAGCTCAAGCAAGTATAGAAGATGGTGCTTTCATTGTTAGGATGACAGCTAGAGAAGTCCACAGCGAATCGGCGCGAGAACAATGTATGCATATGAAG
This sequence comes from Rhysida immarginata, assembly GCA_023313115.1. Classification (NCBI taxonomy): domain Eukaryota; kingdom Metazoa; phylum Arthropoda; class Chilopoda; order Scolopendromorpha; family Scolopendridae; genus Rhysida; species Rhysida immarginata. Next base: position 7,146 of record JAHWFO010004486.1, on the reverse strand, counting down.
ACTGATAAAAACCTACTGTGGCACAGAAGACTTGGTCATGTCAACTACGAATATCTGAACAGAATGATAAAGAAGAACATGGTCAGAGGTCTGGACATTCATGAAGAGGCAGAAACAAGGTGTGAAATCTGCATAAGGGCAAAGATGACTCGCATGCCATTTAATAGACTTCAGGAGACGTCAGTTTCAAATATATTAGAATGCATACATGTCGATGTTTGCAGTCCCATGCGAACAGTGTCAATAGGAGGAAGTAGATGCAATGGTCATCGTTGACGAGTACAGTCGAAGGTATTTTGTTGAGTTTTTGAAGCATAAATCGGACGTTGTAGAGAAATTGAAAGCTTTAATAAAAAGAAGGGAAACCGAAACAGGATGAAGACTTAAGATTATTAGAACGGACAATGGCACAGAGTTCGTCAATAAGGAGTTGGAATCATACTGGAGACTGAAAGGAATAAAGCATGAAAAAACAACCATACATGCTCCCCAAAGCAACGGAGTTGCTGAACGTGCTAACCGAAGCATAATTGAATCCGCACGAAGCTTACTGATTGATGCTGGTTTACCTGCGATGTTCTAGGCAGAAGCTGTGAACACAGCAGTTTACTTGTACAACGTCACACCAGTCCGAGGTAAAGACAAGACACCAATGGAATTATGGAAAAGGAAAAGGCCGTCAGTTCGTCATTTGAAAGTATTTGGATCTAAAGTTTATTATAAAAATATGCAAGTGTCGCTGAGTAAATTCCAAGAAAGAGCGAAAGAAGGAGTGTTTATTGGCTATTCTACTGAACGTAAAGCATATCGGGTGTATGACCAAGAAGAGAAGAAAATACACGAGAGCCGAAATGTAATCTTTATGGAGGACGAAATGGGTTACAGAGATAAAACAGAAGTAACTCACGATGAAATAAAATATGTGCAGCTGCTGATAATGGCATCAAGTAATGAGTTTACCCCGGAGTCACAAGAAAATAACTTAGTAGATGAAGAGGAAAATCTTACAGAGATACAACATGTTAGAGATGAAGTTGAGATGTCATCGAAGAGAAGAGGAAGACGCAAGGGAGACACAAATGAGGTGTTAAGGAGATGAAGAGAAGAAGAAAATGCGGATATGGAAAGACAGTTGATAGAGCGCGGTGTTAGAAGGTCAATGAGAAAAAAAGAAGATACGATCAACAGAGATATTGTGAATATGGTACAGGAATCTATTCCAAAAACTTATGGAGATGTTTTAGCATCAGAAAATGTCTTAAAACGGAAGGAGGCTATGGAAAGAGAACTCCAGTCTATGAAGGATCATAATGTTTGGAGCATCGTAGATCGAGAGAAAAACATGAAACTTATCCGTAGTAAATGGATTTTCACTATTAAACACAACAATGATGAGAAGAAATACAAGGCCCGTTTAGTAACAGATGGTTCAAAGCAACGAATTGGTGTAGATTATCGTGAATCCTATAGTCCTGTGATACGAGCAGAATCTTACCGTACACTATTGACAATTGCCGCAATGAAAAATTATTGCGTGCAGTTTATTGATGTTGAAACTGCGTATTTGAACGCAACACTCGATCGTGAGGTATTTATGGAACCACCTGAACATTTAGAAATTGGAAAGAATAAAGTTCTCAAGGTAACAGGTAGCATTTATGGTTTACCTGAAGCTGGTCGCTGCTGGTATCGAAAGTTTTCAGAATTATTAATAGCAGCAGGACTAAACGCCACCAAAGCAGATCCGTGCATATTTCAAGGTTACTACAATAAAAAGTTCATTGCAATCGGCATTTATGTAGATGACTGCATCATCATAGGTGAAAACAAAGAAGTGGTTGAAATCCTCTTACAAGAACTGAGTAAAGATATAAAACTGAAACTGCTTGATGATCAAGTAAAATTCCTTGGAATCGAATTAAAATCGACTGAAACGAGTTACCAACTTAGTCAAGGAGAATATATTGATGAAATACTGAAAAAGTATAAAATGGAAAACTGCAATCCAGTCAAAACCCCTGGGATTGTAGGACAGAAACTAGATGATTATGAAGGTTCCACCAATGTGGATGCGACAATTTATCATGAGATGCTAGGCAGTGTGGGATATCTTGTCACATGTTCCCGACCTGATCTCGCCTACACAGTGAGTCAGCTAGCTCAATATTCCAGAGATCCGCGACAAATTCATCAGAACGCATTAAAGAGGGTACTACGTTATCTTAAAGGAACGAGAAATTTGACTTTGAAGATTCACAAAGACAACGGGAATTTAAATGTGCACAAAGATGCAAGCTGGAACACAACGATGGACGCTAAGTCATTTGGAGGATATTTAGTAAAAATTGGGAATAATCTTGTGTGTTGGAAAGCCAATAAACAAAAGCTCAGCGCAATGTCAACTATGGAGGTGGAACTGATGAGTCTTTGTGACGCCACATGCGAATGTAAATGGTTTATACAATTATTGGAAGAACTTGACTGTTTGGATCAAGTAAAAAGGCCAATTATTATCTACACGGGTAGTCAATCTGTAATTGACTGGGTCAGAAATTTAAAAATCACAAGGCGCAACAAGCATATTAACAGGAGATATCACTTCGTGAAAGATGAAGTGGAAAAAGGAGAAATTAATATTATTCATCGAAGTTCAGAAGAACTGGAAGCGGATATCTTAACAAAGGATTTGAGTGGTAATATCATGAAGAAACATTTATCAACCTTGATGTTATGTGAACCTGACTGATTATGATTAGATTATATGTTGCGATTACAACTAAACGAAAGGAGGCATTTGTGGATAGTCGTTTGATTGTAATTGAGAAGGTTATTGCATTGTTTATTTTAAGCGAGTTAGAGTTACGTCATGTCAAGAATTGTTTGTAGTTTGATATGTTCCTATTGTTGTCGTTTCTAAGTAATGAAAAGAAGCAAAGAAAGAAAAGCTGATGTTAACGAATGTTAATATATATATATTTCTTTTTCAAAGCAATATATTTTAAAGTATTAAATGTTTAGTAATATTTAAACAAGTTATCTCTGTTATCCTTGATACATTAATCCACTCTAAGACCACACCCTTCGAGCCAGAGAATACTTGCAACTATCGAAGTTATCTCTCTCGAGTGCTTTGCTTTCATGAACTCAGTTGATCATTGCTCCTGGTCCTTCGAACTGTTGAATGTGTGCTTTCACTGAGAAGACGTCGTGATGTTTCTTTTCTCTGCTTCAGTGTACTGATTATTCATCGTGTTTGTGACTGTCTCGCTGCTCCATGATGTCATTTGCTCAACACTGATCATGATTCCCACCATCACTTTTGTTTTCCCGCCATTCCGCCATCTTGTCTCTACGCATCTCCTCTTGATTCAACTTGCTGGCTTCATCAAACACAATGGATCCTAAAAGTAAACGTACCACCATCAAAGCTAAGCTGACTCGTTTCGAATCCTATGTACAAGAACTCTCATCTGTAAATCCTTCTTCTACGCCATTGAATGCCTTAGACATTATTCAATTACGCAAACAGCTGCTCAACACGGAACCATTACTCGCTTTATTTGACGAGAATCAACAAGAGATCGACGCAGATGAATCAAACGACAACGACTCTGAATCCACAGAGTTTGAAGCTAAGCACTTTAACATAATTGCTAATGCAGAGCATCTGTTAAGTAGAAGCATGCCTTGCCCAACCTCCCCCCCCCCAAGTTCTGTAAGTTTGCATGGCACCTCATGCCACTCTCATTCGTTATCTACTTCGATTAAGTTGCCTACCATTAAGTTACCAGAATTTGGTAGAAAGTTTGAAGACTGGCTGAACTTTAAAGACCTACTTACAAGTCACATTCATGAAAATAGCGAACTCAGCAATACAAAAATTTCATTATCTGCACGCCTTGTTGGCTGGCAAAGCAGCGGAAGTTGTTAAGAATCTCACCTTCACTGGTGACAACTACATTATTGCTGGGGACAGTCTTCATGATCGCTATAACAATCGAAAAGTACTAATTCATAACATTATGAAGGCCATCTTCGATCTAAAACCCATTCCAAAAGAATCCTCGGCTAGACTGCGAACCTTGATTGACTCAGCCAAGAAAAATCTTGGATCTCTGGATTCTTTGATCAATAAAGAGCATCAGAGAGATGCGTTCCTCGTCTATCTCATCAACTCCAAATTAGATAACACCGCTGTAAAAGAATTTGAAAACAAGACTGCTACTTATGATCCAACTTCTTTCAATGATCTCATTAAATTTCTAGAAAACAAGGCCTCTAAAATTTAGAAGGCCTCTTTGTTGGAAACTCTAGAACAAAGACATGCTAAACCCACAAATGATTGATCCGCCACTTCAAGAAGTTTCGTCTCGACGTCGTCCTCTTGTCCCGTCTGCAATAAAGATTACAACTTATACTCTTGCTCTTACTTACTTACTTTTAAAATACTCTTGCTCCATTTTCAAATCTATGCCTGTCAAGGAAACGTTTTGCCAAAGTAAAGAATTTAAAATGCTGCATAAACTGCCTTTCTAAAGGTCACTTCGCTATGAACTGTAGCTGTAAGCACAGCTGCAATAAGTGCAAAGCTAGACACCATACTCTTCGACATCTTGATCCCATAACCACTCCCGAGAACTCAGTTGCTGAAAATGATACAGTCACCCTTTCAGTGTTGTCCTCTTCTGAACAATGTGCTATTCTCTCCACACCTGTTGTGAATGTTGTTGATCATCAAGGTCAAATTCATCAAGCAAGAGCCCTACTTGATTGTGGTAGCACCTCGTCGTTTGTAACTTCTTTTCTATGTAAGAAGCTCAAGCTGCCTCAAACTCCAGTCAACATCCAAGTCCAAGGCATCACCAATTATACTACCAACGTCCATTGTCGTTGTGAAATTCTATTACACTCTCGAGTCTCCAATTGTTGTTTGAAATCTCAATGTTTGGTTGTTCCTCAGATTACTGGTCATCTGCCCAACAAACCAATTGACCTTGCCAGCATAAACATTCCTCATGGCCTGAAGATGGCTGATCCTCACTTCAATGTCCCTGGAGAAATCGACATTCTCCTTGGAATAAATTCATTCTGGCAAATTGTTCTCACTCGGCGCATTCCACTTGGACCCAGAATGCCTATTCTGCAAGCTTCTCATTTTGGATGGATTGTAGCTGGTTCGTTTCCTTGCAATACTCCACCAGACATTCGTTGTAATTTTAGTCGTAGTTCTGTTCGCATCCAAGAGCAATTGGAAAATATCTGGAAAATGGAAGAAATCGATACCCCTAAGCTCCGCACCTTGGAAGAAGACAAGTGTGAATCTCACTTCAAGAGCTTTACCAAGCGTGATTCTAGTGGTCGATTTATTGTTAGCATTCCTCTTAATAAAGCTCCAGGAGTATTAGGTGACTCACACGAAATAGCTGAAAATTCCCTTCTAAATCTCGAAAGAAAATTTGCTTCCAACACTGCTTTGCATCAGCGTTATGCACAGTTTATGCAAGAATATGAAGACCTGAGCCACATGTCTGTTTGCGATCCTGCACCATCTGTTTGCGATCCTGCACCACCTTTCCTGCTTTTTACCTCATCATAGCGTTCTCAAAGAAGATAGCCTAACCACAAAGCTTCGTGTCGTTTTCAATGCTTCTGCTCCCACTACATCGGGTGAATCACTTAACTCCTTACAATTGGTCGGCCCTACAATTCAACAGGATGTATTCAGTGTTCTAATTCGATTTTGCAAACATGTCTACGCCTTCTCGGCTGATATAGATAAGATGTATTCCCAAGTTTTGGTTGAGGAGTCTCAAAGAGCCTTGCAGCGCATCTTATGGAGACATGATCCAAAAGACGCCATCAAAACCTATAATCTGAACACTGTTACTTATGGTACTGCTTCTGCTAGCTTCTTAGCAACTCGATGTTTGTTTCTACTGGGCATTGAATGCTCACAATCCCTTCCTGAGGTCTCTCGAATCAAAAAAGAAGACTTCTACCATATTCATTGAAGGGAAATAGTGAAACTCCGTAGTTCTCTATGTTCCACCGCATGATAGCACCACTGCTGTTTTGGCTCCAAGCTTATTTTCCTTTTAACTTTTATTTATAAAATGATAAAATCTAAAATGAATGACAACATATCAAAAATTAAATTTCAATTGTGCATTTATTGAACTTTAATTATTAATAAATTTAAAACAGAATTATACTCTTTAAAAAATAGCAGTTCATGTATAATCAGAGAAAGAGTTCAAATAGAGCAATTTTGCAAATTTTTTATTCTTTTTACTTTTCACTGCATTACAAACATCTCTCCTCAATTCTCTAGCCAGAAAACAAAAACTAGTCTGGACATAATAGAAAATACAGGGTTAACAACATTCATTCACTAAACATTTAAATTCTCGTGGCCACTCCTTACAGAACGATAATCTTTATAGTCTTCATAACAAAAAATAAAGAAAGCAATTCGAGTCCTTTTCTCATGAAATTCAATTCCCTATAATGACATTAACCTTCGCAAAGTCACCATTCTTTCATTACCTTTCCCCCACTCCCCTCTCCCTCCAACTATTCCCTAATTTGTGAAGGGGCATTCTACAGTTTCTTTCAGTGTCTTTGGCTTTCCCTCCCTACATTTTTCTTCCCTCACCCCCCTCTAAAGGCCCCTGTATATAAGATGTCTTCTAAGCCCCTATTATCACTTTCACTCTATCCAAAAAATCAGTTCTTTTTACAGAATTTTACCATGCTGTATTCATTTCTTTTTCATAAATTAATTATAAATTTAAAGAAACATTTTATGTACCATAATCATGATATGAGAGTACTTTGATTATGCATTTATTTGATTTTTTTATTCAATTCATTTTTTAAATATACTTACTTTCATTAATTATTATATAAGAGTAGGAGTTGTGATAAAATATATTAATTAAAAAATAAATAAAACTCCATTTAATTAAAAGAAAATAAATAAAATAAATAATAGAAACAATGGATAAATGCAAAGGTTGAAGGACGAAACACATTGAAACAAAGGTCTTGTGGAGTTTATGTAGATGAAACACAGATGAAACAGAAGAATCGAACATCCTGTGGAGAAATGTTACACGAACACAGGGAGGCACACAGTTACAGGTG
>JAHWFO010004485.1:0-12708 GCA_023313115.1 Rhysida immarginata | reverse complement strand
ATGTACAATCGGACTAAAAACGTATGCAGCGCCGCCCTATCGTGAGCTAGGAATTTTAGTTTCATTTTCAGTGCAGCCGGAATTATGGACTTAATACTAACAAAATTAGTGTATTCTACAACATTTCGGCATCAACTAAATAAATAAAATAAATATACAAGTTAGAAAATCCAGATCACGCTAGGTGCCGCATAGATCGCAGAAAGTCCATTCCGACCTTTGCGGCTCCTAGCGTGATCTGAATTCAATAGCTTCTCTAAACAATGGAAAATGGCGGGAGTTGAATGACTCCATAATATCTAAAGACAATGGCTGTGGCCATGGATGAAGAAATATAGGATCGGAAACTCCATTGTTTAGAGCGTCAGTTGTTTTTTTTCACTGGAGCTCTCTGTGGGCATTACTCTCTGTATAGCAGACGACCACACTTTTCCTTATAGGCCTCGATGGCTCAGTATTTGCGTGATCGCCTCTGATGCCCTTAGATGTGGCTTCGATCCTGGCCGAGGACGACGAGGATTTTTACATGGGGAAAATCCTGTGATCACGCGCGCAAGAAAGTCAATCTTTAGAAGCAGACAGATTACGACACAGACAGGCAAGGCAACGTTTAACTAATGCTAACAGAGGTCTTCATCTATTAGTAGAACAATAAAGAATTCAAGTAAGACGGCCATTAATGGCAGCATCATTTAACTGCCTTGCATTTGAATACGATCCAGAAATTGAGTATTCTTTACATTCAAAAATAATTATTGGAGATGTGGATAAGGTATATCAATTTTGTCATGCATTAAAATTTAAAAATGAAACTCCCGGAATGTGTTGCGGTGCCGGAAAAGTTGTTTTACCAGAATTGCACCACCGCCTGAACCATTCTTTACTAAAAGGTGATACTACCGATTCCAAATTGTTTCTACGAAAAATACGGAAATTCAATTCTTGCTTCCAAATGACATCACTTGGCGCTACGAAAATCATTAGTGGTCGTCATTTCGATACCACATTCAAAATTCAAGGACAATTGTATCACCAAATCGGCTCTTTACTTCCAATGCGAAATCAAGATCCAAAATTCCTGCAAATTTATTTCATGGGAGACGAAGCAGAGCAAGTTAACATTCGCTGCCAATACAATTGTATTGATAAAATTACAGAAAGGGGCATTGTTGCATTTAACGATGTTAAATAAAAGAAATCAGTTCATACAATTATTCAAACACACTTCGGAAAGAATGCAAATTGATAATTACATGGTCGTGATCAAAGACGACAAAATTCCAGCTGGACAACACGCTGGTCAGTTTAATGCTCCAAATATTAATGAAGTGGCCATTGGTAATTGTTGGTGGTAAATTTGACTAGCGAGATAACAAAATTCTGCATCGCGATAATACCGTATAAGCCATAAATGATATTCATCGTTCATATGATGCTCTGCAATATTCAGTTATTTTCTGGGAAGTAGAAGATGGCTATCATATTAATATCCAACAACGTAATCCTTCAACAGGTACAATAAACATTTACATTATTATTTTCAACATTTATAATATCTACTATACTAGCTGATATACTCGGCGTTGCTCAGGCTCTTTTTCGATATGAAATTATGCAATTTCTGAATCTGAATACACAGAAAAAATGAACATTATTATCCACCTTTTTTCTCCTGCACTGTGTCAAACTCACTTAGTTCTACACAACATTCCAACACGAGCAGTTGTAGAACTGCTAAAGGGGCCATACTTGGAGAGGCCATCCATTGGGAGCATTTTAAAAGAATTTTTTTTTATTCTTCAATATGAATTTTTACTATATTAATTCTAAGCTTTTTTCATGTCTTCATTTTTTCTGTACATTCATTCACATCCAAATATTCCCAATCTTCATCAAAAAAGAGCCCGAGTAAGGCCGGGTATATCAGCTAGTTTGATATAAAAAATTACTTATTCTGCTCAGATAAGGATAACAAATCCAGGAATCTGCATAAAGCAGAGGCAGGTAAAGGTTTAGTTAGTGCGTCTGCCGGCATGTCGGGGGAAGAACAGTAGGTAAGAATCACATTCTGAAGATTAATTACTCGCGCGATGAAATTATGCAATCTCAAGATGTGTCTTGTTCTACTCTTCGATTCTAATGCTCCCAGACATGCTATGGCAGACTTTGAGTCAGTATAAATGATTGTGGGGAAAAAAACAAACTCCCCTTGTCCTAACACGGTTATGAGGTCCCAAAGACATTTCAGTGACTTCACGCATTCATTAATAGCGATTGTTTCGGCTTCTCAGCTGCTCAGGGAGACTAAACGTTGCTTCTTAGATGACCAGGATATGGTATTTTTTCCTATTTTGATCAAAATTCCAGAGTATCCTTTACTCTGTGGGGTGACACACAAGCTAGCATCAGCGAATGCGCACAAAGGACCCGTAGATGGGGTAAAAACGAGTGATGTGTCGCAGGTGTGTTTAAGATAAGAAGCGACGCCCTTAAGAACAGTCATATGCAAATGTGTAGGCGATTTAGCATATGTCGACAGCCTAGTAATTGCAAAAGCTATATCTGGCTGCGTGCAAGTAATTACATACATTAAGGAACCAAGAAGAGATTGGTAATTGGTAGAATCGACCGGTTGTGAATCCTCAATATCATCAAGGTTCACATGAGGGCTTAGTGGCATGGTCTTTGGTTTGATGTCTTGAAGGCCAGTAGATAAGTACTCGTTCGGGTCGCATATTAATGAGGTGGGCGTGGCCTATTTCAACCAATCAGCGTGCAGTATTCGCGTCACATGAACACCCCCCCTCCATCCCCCCTTCCAGACGTCACAGGCGTTCAACAAATCAGCGTGCAGAATGCGTATCACGTGACCAACCACCACCCCCCCAGGTTTCGTATCACGTGACCACCCAACCCCCTTCTCCTGTTTTGGGCGTTGGTCCTCTGTTTTGGGTGCGGTCTTTTTTGGGCATTGGTCCTCTGTTTTGGGTGCGGTCTTTTTTGGGCATTGGTACTTTTTGGGCGTTGGTCTTTATTTGGGCGTTGGTCCTCTGTTTTGGGGTGGGGATCTTTTTTTGGGTGTGGTCTTTTTTTTGGACGTTGGTCCTTATTGGGTGTGGTCTTTTTTGGAGGGTTTTGACACCAGAGGGCGACACAGCTTGTTGTGCACCCCCTTCTCTGATGGTACGGTAATCACGTGATGGCAGCCATGTTCAGGTGGCCTAAGGCTGAAATAAAATTAATTTCATAATCCTCTGATGTACCCCTCGTGCTGGTGCTAAGCACCAGCACCATTGTGGCAGATAAGAGGGGTCCTGGTGCTCTCAGCAAAATCCACTTAGGTGATTCTGTCTTACAAGTGAACACCTGTTGATTCGCTTAAATACCCACCTAAATGGGTAGGGGTTGGTATACTGGCACCTCAATTTGATCACCTAATTACTAATTCACTATTGTTTCTCAGGTAACCAAATTTTTTTCAAGCTCTTTTACAGTTTCTTCTACGACTGCTGTTTCAAGGTGTATTATTTTGTTTTATTTTTCAACTAATGGGTACATTGTTTCAATTGACAAGTGTGCATCTGAGTAGGGACTAATGCTGTCTAGAAGGGTGGGTCTGAACTCTCATATAATTGCTTATAAATACAACTAGGTCACACAACCTGATGAAAGGGTCATATTCACTAACTTTTTAGCTTATTTTAAAGTTGGGCTGTTTGAAATTTGTTTTATTTTCATTTTTGCGTCTCTCACTGATTGCCATTGCTCGCATGAAGGGTTGTTTTTTCTTCTCAGGGTTGAACATGGTTGAAATGTTAAATAAAAATTCAAATTTCACATTTCTCAATGTTGCTGAGGCATACTTGACTCTCTCTCTCTCTCTCTCTCTCTCTATACAAATTTGCACAACTTTGGCTCACAGAGTTTGATAAACGCGTTGTTTGATTCCCCAACCTCGCAATATTCAGTCACCCACCCCGTCTCTAGCTCTCTCTTTCTCCCTCCTCCTACATAACCAATACAAGTTTGCCAAATGTTGTTTAAAATTGTATTCTAAAAATGGTTTTTGCTCTCTCTCTCTCTCACTCATACAGTATACAACTTTTCTGTTCATTTATGGTATTAGGCTATGAGAGTGATATGCTTCATACTCTTTATAGTGCAAAAAGTCTGTGTTCAATTTAAGGCTATGGTCACATGCGATGATTTAACATCACTCGTCACAAGTCGTTAAGTTCTCAAAGTCGCGCGCTTGTTGGTTTGTTATATAGTTTGAATTTTATAATTTTTACTTAACAGTGCTCCCGCTATCCTATTTTAGGAAGGTTGAAGTGTCCAAATTAAAATTAACTAAGTCCCAGTAAGCATGACGCACAACAACAGTGTGGAGATTTACATATTTGAAACTTGATGAGAATGATATCCGGAGAAGAGATTGTCTGGGAAACCAGAACAATCTGAATCACAGTTTATTGAAAAAAATGTCCATCTCAACAGAATTAATAGGCGAGGGTGAAAATTGAAAGGTTGCTTACATGTCCTGATATTGATGCAATATTATTACTATGTTACTTCATTTGGTTTGAAGATTGAACTATGGAAAACACACTGAAGTGGCGGTAAACACAAGATGGAAAACTCATGCTGGCATCCCAGCCGATGGCTTGGTGAGCAGTCAAAATTTTTTCCAGTGTTGCCCAATTTAAGCTCTAGGAGCAACAATCCAATGGCTCATGGCTAACACATGAAAACAATGGCAATGCATTCCTTGAAGCATAATCATGCAAATTGTGGAACAACACCAGAAGCTAAATCAACAATTGATGAATCAAAGTGACATTGTTGGGTAAATCTTTAAGAAGATTTAAAAGAAAAAACATTTTATACAAATAATGGAACTTATATTATTAAATCCATAGCATTTGTTAATACTAAAATTATCACAATTCATAATATTTATTATCAGGATCCTGTTTCTCTAAATGTGATGAAAAAGACTATGCTTTAAAATGCATACATATAAATCATATTAAAAAAAATATGATTGACTAATAATTAAAAAGAACAGCCTTTGAAAAAAATTGTTTAAAAAAAAAAACTTTCTTAGAAAATTTGCCCAAAAACAATATAAATTGTCAGTATAAAATTTATTGAGGTAAAACTTTGATTCAGAGCCAAAAAAAAATAATTAAATAATAAATTAACGATAAATAATATTGCTCTGGAAAACAACACTAAAAAAAATAAAATCCTACATAAAAAAAAATTAAACTCAAATATTAAATTGGCTAGGAATCAATAAAAGATTGAAACAAAAAAATGTGATGTGAAAAAATTTCATTTTGAGCATCACAACTGCACGCTGATTGGTTGAAATAGGCCATGCCCACCTCATTAATATGCAACCCAAACAAGTACTTATCTACTAAGGCCATGATCAGGCAGTATTTGGTTGATATAATGTGCCTGTGACAGATGAATCGAACCGTTCACTTGTGACACATTCATATCTAGCAGATGCTTTACCACTTCTAACTCCACGAGGTCGATTTCTTGTTTCACTTTATCCATGATGGAGGTTAGGATGGAGACATTTGTTGTTGCTGCCACGATGTCATCCACGTAGCCTGTTAAAAGAATGGTGCACCCAGCATTGGTGTAGTAGAAAAAACAATCGTCTGCTCTGGATGGAGTGAATTTTAATCAAGTAAGAAGCTGACACAATTTTACGTACCAGCATTTTCCACTTTGTTTGAGGCCGTAAAGAGATTTACGCAATTTGCAGACGTGATTAACTGGTGTTGATAATCCCTTGGGTGGCGATAGATATTTGGTGTGGTCTATCGGTGCACTTTTGACGTCATACTGATGCAGTAACATCCCTGTATTTGCAGCTATGGCAAACAGTAAGCGGAGGGACTCCATTCTGATGACAGGTGAGAAAGTTAACTCATACTGGCTCCTGTAGACTTGTGATGAGCTGATAGCCACCAACCTTGCCTTGAATCTGGACACCGAACCATCAGGATTGTATTTGATGCGGTAGATCCATTTGCTCTTTAAAATTTTGACATCTGGGTGGAAGCTCTAAATCCCAGACATGATGAAGCATGAGTGAATTCAATTCATCTTGCATGGCCTCTTCCCATTGATGATGTTGGGGAGAAGCGAGCGCTTGTTCATAAGACTGGGGTGTCATTGGCGAAGTGATTAGCTAGTCGCAGTCAGTAAAGTCAGGATGACATAAGGCAGCACGTTGTTTTTCTGCCTTCTCTTTTAATCTTTGTGAACGTCATAATACCGGTTGTGGGACTTCAACGGGTGGTTGGTTCACTGGTGATATAGACAAAGAAACTGGAGCATCTTCCATCGATGTGGTTTCTGATGGAGGTGTGACCACTAGCGTGTCCTCAGTATCAGATAGGTCCTGCATTCTTGTCTCGTCTATTGTTAAAGTGGGTGAGATTGGCGGTGCACTCTGAATGATATGTGGTTTATCAGGCTGTGGTGCTTCAAAGACTGGCGGTTCCATGTGAATTGGAAATACCTAAGGAACAGATGATGCATCTGATTTTCTTGTGAACTCTGGAAATACCTTAGGAAAGAAACGAACGGTACGTGCTCGTAAAAACTTGCTCTCATTGAGAGCATAAATAAGGTACCCAGGAGATGAAGCGGAGTATCCCATAAAAACACCACTTTTGGCGCGAGCATCAAATTTTGAACAGTGCGACTTGGGTATATAATACTATACCAGGCAACCGAAAGGAGATCGATATTTGATGGTCGGTTTCTTTTTGAACCATATCTCTTCAGGGGACGTATTTTGACCTCGTCTAGGCAAAGAATTCAGATTAAATGCTGCTGTAGTTGCAGCATGGTCCCAGAATCGTTGTCGAACTTTTGACGATGCAAGAAGAACTCGAATTCCATCGCAAATGCAGCGTACGGTTCTCTCAGCAACACCATTTGACTGGGGGTTCTCAGGAACAGTGAATTGTTGAGATATGCCTTGTTTCGCCTAGCTCCGCATTGGTGAATTCTGTTCCATTATCGGAATATATATACGCCAGATTTTGTCCTGTAGAGCGTTGTAGCTTTAATATTAAGTCTATTAACGTTTTTGGCACTTCACTTTTTGTCGGAATAGCACAAACGAAAGTTTTTCGTGAGAAATCATCGACGGCTACTAACAGGAATTTGTTTCCATGGATAGAAGTGGTAGGCATTGGTCCCACTGTATCCACATGAAGTACCTGTAAAGGACGTGTTGACTGTTGACCTTGTACAATGTTGTGTTGGGCGTTGCATAATCGTGCCTGAAGGCATGCAACACATGGTTGGTCATCAATTAATGGCGGCAAAACTTCAAGACCGCGCATGCTATGGTGTTTCACGGCTGCGGTGAGTTTTTCTGATGACGGGTGGCCCAACGCATTGTGAATGTCACTATAAGTGACAGCCATTGAAAATAATGGGGGGTCCATTCGGGAAACTGAATGGATATTTGAGACCACAGGAAGGAACAGGAGGTCCTCCATGCCCTCCTGCGCAGCGATGGTCCTGCCCTTGGGTGAAGTAATGGAATAACCAGTTGGGCCGAAGTGAAGACTGTAACCCTGCTTTGATAATTGACTCATGGAGACAAGATTAAGGCGCGCATTTGGGGCATAAAGTGCGTCACGGAGTTTTAAAACTGCTCCTGAATCTAATAACACGCTTGCCGCACCAGTGCCGATTGCAGCAATCGTTTTCTTAAAGTCTGCAGTATGTATCTGCTTATGGCAGCTTTGAAAAGAATCAAAGGACTGTTTTTCTTTAATTAAGTGAAATGAGCTGCCCTTGTGAACTATCCAACCTTTGTTTGAAACACAGTTGGCTGCAGGTTTCTTGCTTTGTTCTTTTGTACCCGATTTGCGAGGCTTACGCTTAGGACGTGAAGCTGATGCACGAGGCCAACGTTTTGTCGATACAGGTTCCTGCGAAAGAGGGGGTATCGCGGTGCATAAAGTAGCTGGACCTGCAGTAGTGTGATAAATTTTAGACGGACAAACCGTTTTTATGTGTCCTCGGCCTTCACAATTATGGCATGTTACGTCATTTGTTCGATGGGCATATGGATATGGACGCGGGGAAGAAACAGAGGTGGCACACGAGGCTACACCTGTTGAGGAATTTAGTGTGGTGTGGTCCTTAAAAACTACATTTAGTTGACTCAGGAAGGTTTCAATTGACATTGATGGGTTTGATTGGACCGCGAGTCTCAATGGAGTATAAGTTGAAGGTAGACCTGCGACCATTTGGTCAATCAAAATTTTATCATCCAGAACCACGGACACGGCTCCAGCCTGAGCATGGATTTGTAGCGCTCTTGCTACATAGGCATTTGGATCATCAGCATCTAAGAAATGCAAGGCTGAGAGACGCCACATTATTTCAGCCTGTGTCACTGAATCTAGCCTTCCATATCGACGTTTACTTGCTTCCCACAATGTATAGGGATTATCATCTTCAAGCATGATGACAATATCATCACTCACCATACTCAGGAGGTAATGCCGTACTCTTGCTCAATTAAGGCGCATGGATGAGCTGGCTGATGCTTCTGTAGAGAGAGAGATCTTTTCCTGGACATATTTGGTTAGTCCTTTGGTTTCGAGAAAGGATAAAACTCGATATGTCCATTGAATGTAATTGGCACCCGTTGGCCTAGGGAGGGAACGACCCTCTTCAAAATATGATTCCTCCATATTGTATGAAAATAAAAGAAAGAAACCACGCTCTGCTATCATAGGGGGGGGGGTGATACTTTAAAAAAAAACCCTGAAACTTAAACATGAACGTGGCTCGTTAAAAGAATTTTATTTTGGTTTAAAAAATGCAATATTTATTTAAAAAATATCAAAATATTCTAAACAAAAGAATGTTCTATACAATATGACTTAATTGAGGAATAGGCATTGCGATCTCAATTACAAAAGAAAAATATTTTTCGGAATAAAATAAAGAAATACTTAAATATACGTTAAATACAGCAAAACACTGTAACGAGAAATATTAATCACTACATTGAGCGAATTAACTTTAAATATAAAAAAAAATTAAAACAGACCAATTCCTTATAAAGAATAAGGAAAAGAAATTTTAAATTCCCACTTAATGTCTAAAGAAAGACTGCGAAATAAAAATTAATTATTAATGGGGAATAAAAAATGAAATTGTGCAGCATGGCGTCCCTTGTGCGCGTTATTGTTGAAATAGCATTAAAAAATTTCATTATTACCTTATGGGGTAACCCGCAAAAAAAATGCTGCTCGATAAAGAACCATGACTGCGCGCGAGAAATTGAGAAATTCAGTAAAAAACTAAACATCGAACGGCAGGGTAAGAGTAATTTGCAGAACATTGGAATGAAAATGATAAATGGAAGTTAAACGCCATGCTGCAGGCTAGGAAGGACGTAGAGGACCAGAAGGAGGGACGACTGGTCAAGCCAGAAGCTGAAAGTGGTCTGTCTGAAATAAAAAAAAACAGTTACCACGGGAAGAACATCAACAATAGTGTGACACACATCCTCGTGATCACGAAAATTATTCGCGAGTGACAAATATACTGCAGACAGTGATAATCACGTGGAGATTTTTAAATTAACATTTATTAATACAATATATACTCAACTTACACTGTCTGCAAAACAGTAAAAAAAAACTTAAAGAATAGAAAAAGTAGAAACTTAAATTATATCTATTTTTACATAAAAAATCTTAGTTTTCCCGAACAATATTGCAAAATTTAATTTAATTTTTTGACATTGTTCTGTTTACCTACAAGTGTAATTATCCTGGGAAACGCCAGGTACCTTTGTAAGTAACCTTCTTTCTATATATATAAAGAAGCATGTTTGTTTGTTTGTTTGTATGTTTTTTATACAAATCTACAGTTTTTTCCGACCTTGATAAAATTTGGCATTCATGACCTTCAAAGCATGAGGTGGGTCACTGTCTACCTCAGATTTCGAAAAAATAATAATTATTGATAAAAAATCGATATTCATGGATATGGCAGGGCATACTAATAAAAATTATTTCATGACCAACAATGCAAATAAAAGTTTGTGCAACAATAGGTATCAACAATGGTGTCAACACGCAATGCACCAACACTATGCAAGGATCAACAATATGTCTCATGACCAAAAATGCAAGGCAAAGTTTGTGCAATATAGAATTCAATACATAGAATTCCTGTTATTCAAGCTTTTCTTAGAAAAGTGAATTCTTAGTACTTAACAATTTCTTGAAAATCCTTAAAAATGATCAGTAACTGGAGATAATGAGTTTGCAGAGTATTGAGAAAGAGTGAACGTCGATAGAGGAAGCACTCCTTTAGCTCCGTGCTGTATTGAGCAAATGGTAAGCAAGTAAATAGAAGAATCTGCGACTGCTAGACTACACAAAGCGATGAATGGCCAAGTTTTGCTTCAAGACATCGAAAGAAGAAAGGAAATTGCAACAACATCAAGTGTACATCTAACGTAAGATTACGTGAGTAAAGAATTATTTAGACTAGAAGGCATCCTTGGAGCGGTCCATCCCTTGTAAGCCTTTAAAAAAATTTTTTTCGGTAAATCAAATCCCGGTATATCACCTAGAATGGATTTATTCAGTGAAGAGGTAAATTCCTGTCTTTCGGATTTTTTTTAGAATGGATAGTCCCTTCGCTCTATATTGCAGTGATTGAGATATTATTTAAACAATTTAGAGGTTTAATTTAGCTTTTTTGAAGTTGTTCTGTTTACCTAAAAGCGGCTATTGATTAGGCATAGGAATCATGCTTGTCTCCTTTGAGCTCCCTATCAAATTTCTAGACGAAAGGCAAAAATTTATGTGTCTGGAAACGAAAGAGAAAGAACGATTATTAGTCAGAGAAACTCAACAACGAAAACAGAAAAAGCTATACGGGCGTTTGAGTATCTGAACAAAGGCAGTTTCGAATAGAGCAACAGGGTATAAGAGCTTCTACGTCAAGGGCAAGAAAAACTTGGGTTTAAAGTATCTGGTGATGCTCTGCAGTGGTGAGGCAAGTGAAGAAGATTTTAGATGCTCAGATATATCACCTGGACTTCTCGTTTTTCGTATTTTTCGTAGAATGGATTGTGCCTTTGCTCTGTGTTATATTGATTGAGTTATTATATAACCAATTGGGAGTTATAATTTAATTTTTTGAGATCTATCTCTTTACCTAAGGGTGTCATTAACCCGGGCAACGCTGAGTACCTCTGCTAGTCTTTCTATATATAGAGAGAAGGATGTTTGTTTGTGGGTTTGTTTGTTTGTTTGTTTCTTATGCAAATCTACAGTTTTATTCTGATCTTGATGAAATTTTGCATACTTAACCTTCAAAGCATGATGAAGGTCATCGTCTTCCTCAAATTTCGGAAAAATAATAATTATGGATAAAAAATCGATATTCATGGTTATGACAGGGCATATTAATGAGAAATAACTCATGACCAACAATGCAAGGCAAAGTTTGTGGTACAATAGATATCAAAAATGTTATCAACACACAATTCACAAACACTCTGCACGAACCAACAATATATGTCTCATGGAACACAATTTTTCAAAGTTTTTCAAAATTTTTTTTCGAATTTTCATTAATAATTTTTATTGTATTGATTCTGAGCGTTTTCATATGTTTATTTTTAAGATATTTTAGAAGTTAATTAAAAAAGATTGAGTCAGAGCCATGCCGGGGCATCACCCAGCTAATTTGGTAGCACGGCAGATTCCCACATTTCATAAAAATACATTTTGACTATATTCTGTGCAAATATTAATATTTTGGAAACCGAGATGCTGATAATGCGATGACTGAACGTTCGTTTCCAAGAAATAATAATAATGAGCATAAAATGTAGATGTAGTGACAGGACATAAATAAGGAAGCGTCTATTCAGACGTGTCTCTTTTGAGTTCTCTATCAAACGTCCAGACGACTGGCAAAAATTTATCTGCCTGGAAGGGAAAGAGAAAGAAGGGGTATTGGTCAGAGAAACACTGCAGCTAAAACAATAATCTATACGGGTATTGGAAACATCTGAACAACGGGAGTTTCGAATAGAACAAGATCGCCTAAGAGCTTCTATGTCAAGCGCAAGAAAAACTTGGGTCTAAAGTATCCAGTGATGTTCCCCGGTGCTGAAGATGGATATCATTTTAATATGAGGCCATTCAACAAGGGCTAGATAAAGTCCCAGTATATCACCTAGAATTCATGTCTTTCGGATTTTACTTAGAATGGATAACCCCTTCGATCTGTGTTGTATTGATTGGGATATTTTTTAACCAATTTGGAGTTATAATCTAACTTCTTGAGATTGTTCTGCTTATCAGTTATAATTATCCTGGGCAACGCCGGGTCCTATATGTATAAAGAAGGATGTTTGTTTGTGTGTGGGTGGATGGGTTTGTATAAAATACAAATCTACAGTTTTATTCCGATCTTGATGAAGTTTTGTATACTTGACCTTCAAAGTATGAGGAAGGACACTGTCTACTCTCAGATTTCGAAAAATTAATAATTATCGATAATACAAGGTGTTTCATAATTGGTCTCCCGTCTTTAGGTCCAAATAACGACTCAAGGGGAACAGATTGGGGGGAAATGAATATTGATTATTTGGTTTTAATGTCCCCTAATTCA
>JAHWFO010004484.1:51923-76997 GCA_023313115.1 Rhysida immarginata | reverse complement strand
TCGATAATCAGCATATCCAGATTGCTGTTTGAAAATTAGCTTATCCATATAGCTTACCCAATTAGCTATCAAACTATCTTATCCAGGAGCTTATCCAAATAGCTGTTTGATAATTAGCTTATCCTAATTGCTATTCAAATCTCTTATCCATTTAGCTTATTCCATTAGCTATCCAAAGAGCTTATCCAAATAGTTGTTTGATAATTAGCTTATCCATTTAGCCTATCCAATTAGCTTATCCAAATAGCTTATCCAGTTAGTTTATCCAAATAGTTTGTACAATTAGCTTATCCATTTAACTGTTTGATAATTAGTTTATTCAATTAGTTTAAAATATATTTCTGTTTCGGAATGCCATTTTGCTTCGCTAACCATGGACTTAAACCGTGGTCATCGAGCGTTTAAGTTAAACTGCCACTTAACGTCTGGTTAAGCCCTAAACTCTCTTGATGCAAGGCAAAAAATTTTAAACGGGACTATAACGAAGAGTTAGTTTTAACTGACGTTGTTGCAACCGGCCGTAAGATAAAGAACCCGCCTCAGGTAAGTCCAGTTTATCAGAAGTGCTTAACGCGCATGCGTATTGTGACGTCACTGGATGACTTTTGGCGTTACTTCCGGCAGTGTGCAGCAGCCATTATTCTGGTCACTAAGGCTAAGGTCAAAAACTCTCACCGGTGAGAAGAGTTAGCGTTTGGTCGGTCAGAAATCCCGGTGAGAAAACTGTGACGTCATTTTAACGCGGTCAGAAACACCAGTTAGTGCTGCTATGCCTAACCGGTTAGTCTCACCGTCCTCACCGAGTGAGAAATTACGTCATCATTCTCTCACCGGTGAGGGTTTTTGACCTTAGCCAAAAGAAAACGTTTTCACGTAAAAAACAAAACTCTTACGTTGTATTTCTGAAGAAACGTTTATTTGTAAACTTACTATTTTATAAATTAATATTTCCTAATACCGGTATAAATAAAGTTATTATGAAATAATATTGAAATTATCTCTGTCTCTTAACTGCTAGCGGTTCCGACGATTCAATTTTGAAATCTTAACGAGGAATGATAACTAGGCCTAATGATAACGAGAAATACGTTATCGTCCTCGTCTCTGTGTTCGCTTAATGTTAACTATCCGCACATCGCGCGATGATTGATCATGCGACCAAGATAAGTGAATTTATATTTTAAAGACACCCCCCCCCCGTTCTAACGAAATGATATATACCCCTTTTTCTATTTAGTCACAGTAAATTTCACTTACCTTGGTCGCATGATCAGTCATCGCGCGTTGTGCGGATAATTAACATTAACCCTGTGTTCACATTAAAAAGAAATACGTAAGTACATTTTACAATAATTATAAATTACGTAAGTCCCTCCTTATATGGCATTATTATTTAATTAAAATCCAACTATATATAAAGGAGAACATGTGGGTTCGTCACGGAAACAGTTTTGCATTGTTGTTGCACGTTTAAGCATTGTTGGCGCTCACTTAAAGCACACGCCGGAACTGAAAAGTCACCTGAGCATTGTTGTCTGAGCAACAATTTCAATTTTAAACATCAATCAATCACAAAACTATAAATAAAGGAGAAAATATGAGTTCATCAAACGAAACAATTTGAATGAATTGAATTTGATAAAAATAATTACCGCGCAAATTGCGCATGGGCCCCGTTCATAAATAGTATAAAGGATTAGAATTGTGAAGGAAATGAACGAGTCATCAAGTGTCGCTATCGCGCACAACTGAGGTGAATTCAGGAAGGTAGCCGGCTCGCTATGACTAGAGGTATCGCCTCCTAGCCGTCACGTGATAAACTGCGATCTAGCCGTAGCGTATTTGAACGATCTAGGGCCATTGCTAGACTAGGGCCTAGCCATCGAAGATAGAAAATCGAAGAGAAACAATGAAAAAAGAGTGAAAGAATGGGAAAGAATAAAACATTTCTGCGTTATTTTGATTAATTTCTGTTGCAAGCTCTAACTGTTCGTTAATTCAGTAATAAAATCAACGACAAGTTAGGCGTGGATTCCACATGCGTAAAAACAACGGCAGAAACCACAAGGCAGAAAATGTTCTGACATCAGTTCCTGCTTTTTTCTTGCTGCCCGACAGAAAACTCCTATTTTTTTCGAACAAGATTGAGTCATAGCCTACAAAGATAAGAGAATTTTCTGTCGGGCAGAAGGAAGAGAGCAGGAAGTGATGTCAGAACATTTTCTGCCTTGTAGTTTCTGCCGTTGTTTTTACGCATGTGGAATCCACGCCTTAAATTATCTCAAAATAAAAGTTAAACATTTTATTAGTCATACAGAAGTAAGAAAATTTTCAATACTACAATCTCTCCTTGACTTAGCCGTAAATATCTCGTCGTTGTTGTGTAAAATAAATTCATGTCCGTTGATAATGACTCGTGTTTTGATCATAGTTTCATGAACGTTTGCTTCAGTGGGCGCAGCCATCTTGAAAATTACCAACGAAGCCAACTTTTGAGAAGCTCGCTTAAAAACCTAGCCGGCTACGGACGGGCGGAGCTAGCCAAACCTAGCGAACGCGTTCAGGGAAAAGGCTAGCTAGCCCACCTAGCCGTAGCGAGCTGGCTACCTTCCTGAATTCACCTCTGTTTTCATTGCCGCCATGTATTGGTTTCTGTGGAGGTTTCGATTTAGCGGGTATTGGTTTCGATGTCATCCAGTGACGTCAAAATACGCTTGCGCAGTAGGGCAATTTTTACCACTTCCAGCAAATTGACCCCCACCTTGTTCTAGATCACCTTGCGTTAGACATACCTCAACTGTCACGTTATAAGGCACAGCATTCACTCGTGTTTATCGTAAACATTTAGCATGCACCTTAGACCCGGTGTCGGCATTTCTCTTCTCTTTCACACTAAAAACATGTCCACTCTTTAACAAGTCTTGGTTTTTGTCAGAAGCAAAAAATTCTGTTGAAACCAACAAAAATTTCTCTCTGCGATGCCATGAACAAATATTTCTCAATGCTTCGTGCTTGTGAAAACTGGGTTATCACTCGTGGCCTTCGAGATATTAGGCCTCCGCATCGCGTATTATTTCAATGCTTTCCTTCGTGTCAGCGGAAGTTTAACTTTTTAACGCTAGAAGGAGATCATCAGGGAAATCCTATGGGGAATTCAAGGTAAAATTTTAAGTCGGATAAAGTAGCATGAGCACGAGAGTATCTTGTAGTTCTTTACCCCTGAAGAGCGCCAAATAAGCCATAGAGATAAACAGCTAGCGGTCAAAAGTTGAAAATGCCTCGACACGCGATTTCAAGCCCGAGGCGAAGGCCTAATATCTCGAAGGCCACGGTTATCACTACAGGTTTTTTTTAATTATTGACGCGAGAGGCGCCGTTGTTTCCAAACTAACTACGATCTCGAGGCTTATTATCTGCCTAGAATTGGGGAAGGTAATTACTAGGAGGATTAATACAAAGGAGGCGCCCTCCTATTCACTGGCCACCACCTCCTTTATTATTACAGACCTGTTTTACTGAAGAATTTCCATTGTTGTTTTTGGCATTTCTCAGTTTTGCCATGGCGCTGTTTTTACCTCCCTTTGGTTACCATCTGAGATAAATAAAATGTAGTGCAAACAAAATAAAAAAGATCATAACGTATTAAAATTTTTTTGCATAGAATCTTTTATTTTAAAAAGGAGTTAAATAGCGAATAAAAAGCAACTTAAATTTGGTTAATGAAATGAATGCTTATTCAGTTTGTTTTTAACGTCACTGAAAAGTCACCCGAGGCTAACGATAAATACAGGCTCCTGCACTGAAAAGTCACCTGACCAAGATAGGTCTATTAACAATCCAACCTTCATTGTTTCCAACAAAGGAAAAACCACTGATTGTTAAAATACAAGATGGAAACAATGAAAGTTACATTGTTAATAGACCTATCTTGATCAGGTGACTTTTCAGTGCCGGAGCCTGTCTTTCTCGTTAGCCTCGAAAGTCATCTGACCATCTTAGTCCAAGTAACAATGTAACCTTCATTGTTGGAAACAATCAGATAGGGAGGTTAAACAGCGCTAGGCAAAATTAAGAAATGGAAAAAGCAACAATGGAATTATTCAGTAAAACAGGTTTATAATAATAAAGGAGATCATGCACTGGCTCATTGTTGAGTTGAAGCAAGGCCTCCTATACACACTGGGCGAGGTCAAAAATGCTAACACCGAGTTGAGTTAGTGAAGAAAATCATTGTTGCTACGATAGTCAACAATAGATTAACAATCGAGCAATAATCATTGCTTCATCAACCCAACTCGGTGTTTACATTTTTGACCTCGCCCACTGTCTATAGGAGGCCTTGGTTGAAGCCATATCCGCCATATTGGTAGACCCCTGGATGGCTGTTATCTACATGAGCAACGTGTAAATATTGCATTATTACGCTAAAATTGAACAACAAGGCATGATTATTTGTCTCTTATATCAAGAAATTTATGAAATTTCTATTTATGAAATAGTTAAACTAGACAGGCTTGGGGTCTTCCAGTATGGCCGACGCCTCAACACTAGGCTTCAAGATTATGACGTCATGCCATCTCCTGTTATTGAACCTCCTTGGGTAATTGCCATACTTTAGTAATCCAGAGCTTTAACGAAACAGCGCTTTTCGCGATTTAGCTGTTCAGTTGTTAGTGAACTTAAAATCAAATAGTTTTCTATATATTTTGGGTACTGCACCATACTATCCGACTATTGACTATTAAACTATCGATGTCTACAAACTACTTGATGTCCTGGCATCGATGTACCTGAAAACATCGAGGTTCGATGTTGACATCGAATACATCGCACGGCTCTAGTATTGCAATCCATTTCTTTTTGGATGTATCGGGACCAGTGTTGCCGACCTGGGGGATTTCCCACTAGATTTAGTGGGAAAATTTTTCATTGGGGGATAAATGGTGGATTTTTTTTTGTCGGGGGATTTTCTAGTGGGGAAAAAAATTATGGGGGATTTTCCTAGTGGGAAAAAATGTAACCTTTTTTTCCGAGTATTTTCTCTTTAATACCTGATGAAAATTACTGCCTAGATTGGATCAGGCGTGATTACGTCATATGATTGCTCTTCATAGCCAACTAAAAATACTATTTTAGTTGGCTATGTTGCTCTTCTGCTGGATTATCCAGTAGCCAGACTGGATACAGTAGCCAAACCGGTTTCGAGATTTGGCGCTAGCTTTCCATTGGTTCTTTAAGTATATACAGGGTGTTTCAGAAAGGTAGCTCAAGAATGAAATACTGTTAAGGATATTTTCGTATATTGCCTTTTTCAGTTTTTGCCACTAGGTGGCGTTACTTGTTCTTTGTCCCTCTTCTTATTGTAGCACTCAATGAATAAACATCGTTTGTTTTTGCTCTCGTACAATACGTGTACTGCCGTCGTTTCTTTCGCCAAATACAACATCTATGAGCTCATGAATCGCAAGTATACACTTCCTTAAAGGACAAGTACCACTAAAAATCACATACTCTTTTTTATTTAAATTTTGTTAGTTCATGACGTTTATAGTACACTTTCATTAATAATTTTCTATAAAAATCACCATATTCCTTAAAAATTTGCGATGAAAACGGCAAAATACGACAGTGAGCGAAAAACGGCGTCCGCCATGATTTTGTTAGCAAGCTGGCGATGTGACGTCATCGGCCTGCTCCACAATTCAGTTGGAGACGTTAGAGAGCTCATCTAATTGCTTGTAATCTTCGACACCGTGATTTTTTTAAGTAAACATACAAGAAAGAGTTTCCAAATATTACCTTGGCCATTTTAATTTATTTAATGACCTCTGTGTAAAGGAATGTTTATTGAAATGTATGTAGCTTAGGTTAGTAAAGTCACGACTAAATGATTTTAAAAAAGGAGACGTTATATGAATGACACTGAATGAATTTGAAAACTCTTCTTTCCAAATTAGCACAGTTTTGCTCACGATTAACATGACATCGATTTGAACAATAATTATGTAACTATTGTATTCGTTCGGTATTCGTGTGTAACAATTATGCTTCACCCTTTTCTGCTCAAGAAATAAGAAAAAAGCAACGGATAGATTTTTCGGACAGATAAATGGAATCCCGGCAAAAGCAACAACGTCTCTTTTGTGTGAATATGAGGTCGATCCAATTATTTACCAAAGAAAAAATAGGAAAAGAAACTATTCAAAACCACCACTTTTATCAGATATGTGTAATCGTCCAAGCAAAAAAAAAGTATCTATATACAAAACTCGCTATAATCCATATAAATAAATTAAAATACTGCCTATTATTAGACAGTTTGCGATTTTTCGTACGAAAATCAAAAAGATACGAAAACGAAAAATTAATACGACATTTAAAAATTTTTCATTTTCATCACTTATGTAGCGGAATTTTTTCAAGATTTTCGTAGGGAATTTCGTGTGCAATTTGCGTATGACGAAACGAGTGCGCATTCATCTGCGCACCAGCTCCCCGATTCATAATGGACGCCAAACTTTAGCTCCGTCGAAGAAAAAGTTTGAACGCACAGTGCATTTCGACAGCACAAACAACTCTATTAAATAAACATGAATTTACCTACTGCAGTAGCTTAAGCAAAATGTTGATAAAATGCCTATTCTAAAATGTTGATAACTAAATTTCGAATCGACTGGAATAATCCACTTTGAACAGGGACGAATCCTGCAAGGGAAACAAATTTCGTTTCGAAAAAATGAAAAGTCGGTTTCGCGCGCAGAGCGCAACGTGTTTGACGAAAACAAAAAATAATCATGAGCAAATACGAAATTGCCACTTAAATTATGTCGTTTTCGTGTTTTGTTTTTTTTTCGTACGAAAAATCCCAAATTGTCTATTATTTAAGAAACAGAATCAAAAATGTTTTATTACTGGAAAATTAATCAAAGATTTTTTTGTAAGAAAATTCAAATTTTATTGATAAGCAGATAAAGACAACTAAGTAGGAATAAATGAAGAATGAATAGAAACACTGTAGGAATACATATAAATATGCTGTAAATATGTCTTTAATATCTTCGGTATTTAAACGCACAGTACTCCTCAGAGAAATTCTTTCCTGATAATGCTCACAACACAATTTGGAAAAACTTTTCTGTTATTTTTCTCAAGCCAGTATATCTATATTGCCTGTATAAATAATAAAAATTAATTAGATAACGGTCTAAAAATCACACATGTTATGAATATTAAGCTATGTGGGAGGGGCGTTTTCCCCGTCATGGCAGTTGCCTAGAAGTTCAACTGGCAAATCTTTTTATTTGCTGCTCCAATTTGTATGGTTAAATTTCACGATTTTCAAATAATTCATAGAATGGTTTTCAAAATCTCCATCGAAATTTTTGTCGCTTGAAGAGAATTCAGAACTGCTATCCGAGCCGCGGCTATACCTCAAACAATACTAAAAGTAGCTACAGCTCGCATTACAGTCACGGAGATGATCGCTCCACATCCAAAATGGAGCGCGACGGATTTTACGAAATACTTATATAAACGCAGTTTTTATATATTTAGAGAAATTTTTGGCAATTTTTAATATTACTACATTAATTTATTTTCACTCTAGATTATTTAGACAAAAATTAGTTTTTAAGTGGTACTTGTCCTTTAAATTTGCCATCATAAATTAACATAAACATTTCGGTCCTTCGAGCCGGATAATATTTGCAACTATCGAAGTTATTTCTCTCGAGTGCGTTGCTTTCATGAGCTCAGTTGATGATTGCTCCTTCGAACTGTTGAATGTGTGCTTTTACCTAAGAAGACATCGTGATGTTTCTTTCATCCACTTCAGTGTACTGATTATTCGTCATATTTGTGACTGTCTCGCCGCTCCATGCTATCGTTTGCACATTGCTGACTCGTCTTCCCACCATCGCATTAGTGTTTTTCCCGCCATTCCGCCATCTTGTCTCTACGCATCTCTTCCTGCTTCGATTTTGCTGGTTTCGTCAAATACAATGGACCCTAAAAGAAAACGCACCTCCATCAAAGCTAAGCTGACTCGTTTCGAATCTTACGTACAAGAACTTTCATCTAAAAATCCTTCTGCACCATTGAATGATCATGATGCCGCTCTATTACGTGAATGGCTGCTCAACATAAAACCATTATTCGCCTCGTTTGATGAGATTCAATTACAGATCAACGCAGATGAGACAAACGACGACTCTGAATCTGCAGAATTTTTCATTGGGGGATAAATATTTTAACATAATTATTGATGCTGATAGTTTGTTAGAGAGAAGTATGCCTCGCCCAACCTCCCCTTCCAATTCTGCAAGTTCGCATCGCAGTTCACGCCAGTCTCATTCATCATCTAATTTAATTAAGTTGCCTACAATTAAGTTACCAGAATTTAGTGGAAAGTTTGAAGACTGGCTGAACTTTATAGACTTATTTGCGATTCTTATTCATGAAAATGGCGAACTTAGCAATATACAAAAATTTCATTATCTGTGCGCCTCGTTGTCTGGCAAAGCTGCAGAGGTTGTTAAGAATCTCACCTTCACTGGTGACAATTACATTATTGCTTGGGACAGTCTTCATGATCGCTATGACAATAGAAAAATACTAATTCATAACCTCATGAAGGCCATTCCCAGAGGTTAGACTAGAGCCTATTTCCAAAGGATCCTCTGCTAGACTGCGCACCTTGATTGACTCAGCCAAGGAAAATCTTGGATCTCTGGATTCTTTGATCAATAAAGAGCATCAGAGAGATTCATTCCTTGTCTGTCTTATCAACTCCAAATAGATGACACCACTGTAAAAGAATTTGAAAACAAGACTGCTACTTCTGATCCAACTTCATTCGATGATCTCATTAAATTTCTAGAAAACAGCTTCATGCCTTCTCTGACGCGTCCATCAAGGCATATGGCGCCTGCATCTATGTACGCTCTGTTGATCAAACGGTGCTATCCTCTGAAACTTATTGTGTTCGAAAACCAAAGTGGCTCCTCTCAAGTCTATATCCATTCCCAAACTAGAACCTTGTGGTGCTCTCACTCTCGCTCGCTTAGTCCAGCAGGTTACTTCTGCACTCTAAATAATGTTTGATCAGTGCTTCTTCTGGACTGACTCCACTATTGTACTTGGTTGGTTGAAAATGCATCCAAATCGTGTACACACGTTTGTCGCCAATCGTATATCTGAGATCAAGACACTCTCCAACAATGCTGTGTGGAACCACGTCTCCAGTGAAAATAATCCTGCCGACATCCTCTCAAGAGGGGTCGCTCCTACTGTGCTGAAGGATTCCGCCTTGTGGTTTCATGGACCACCGTGGCTCTCTCTAGAAGAATCTTCCTGGCCAACTCTCCAAACGCCTTCCGTACCACTTGATCTTGATCTTGATGCCACTACTTCATGTTCTTCATTCCCATTTTCAAGATTCTCAGATTTTGATCATCTTAATCGCATCAGTGCCTTTATATTGCGTTTCAAGAACAATTGTCTATGTCCTAAGAATGCCCGAATGTATGGTCCTCTTACACTTTTGGAAATTGAGCGTGCCTTTCTGACTCTTGTTAGGCTTTCTCAAAAACACTCATTGCCTGATGAGATTAAAATTTGTCAATCCCACGATCCTCGATTACGTTCGAAGCTACCCTCCTTGTCCTTGTTTTTAGACTCTGAAGGCCTGCTGCGGGTTGGAGGTAGATTGCTTAATTCTGACTATTCGTTTGATAAATTTCCCCTCCTCATCTCTGGGAAACATCCGCTAGCCAGACTGTTAGTCACCTCAGAACACCTTCGCCTTCTGCATGCTGGTCCTCAACTACTTCTTGCATCACTAAGAGAAAGATGCTGGATTACTAATGGACGAAATTTGGCCAAATGGGTTGTTCATCAGTGTGTTAAGTGCTTCCGTGCTGCTCCGTAAAGCATTACACCCATCATGGGTAATCTTCCTCGTAACAGAGTTGAAACATCTTTTCCTTTTCAGATTATGCAGGCCCTATTTTGATTAAAGACAAAAAGGGTCGATGCTGCAAGACTTCCAAGTGTTTTGTGTGCTTATTTGTTTGCTTCGCTACCAAAGCCATTCACCTCGAGCTCGTCACTGACTTAACAACAGATTCCTTCATTCTGACTTTAAGAAGATTCGTATCTCGTCGTGGCTGCCCTTCACACATTTTTTCTAACAACGGGAGAAATTTCCTGGGAGCCCGTTCCTTGCTACGAGATCTTGGCGTGTTTTTGAAGTCCAGCGGGGATTGCATTACTCGTTCTGCTTCTAAGCTGGGTATTCAGTGGCACTTCATTCCTTCTCATTCTCCCCATTTTGGTGGCCTTTGGGAAGCAGGTATTAAGTCCTCCAAGCATCATCTCAAAAGAGTCATTGGCAACGCCAAATTAACGTTTGAAGAACTTTATACTCTCTTAGCCCAAATCGAAGCGGTATTGAATTCTCGTCCTCTGACTCCGCTATCTAGTGAACCTGAGGATTTTGAACCTTTGACACCAAGTCATTTTCTTATTGAAAGACCACTTACCACGATTCCAGATCCCTCGGTCATTCCCATTCCTTTGTCGAGACTCTCCCGGTTCCAGTTAGTTCAGCAACTGCTGCAGCACTTCTGGAAACGATGGAGTTTGGAATACATCGGTGAATTACAGCAAAAATCAAAATGGCATCGCTGCAGTTCCAATATGAAATTAGACTTCCTTGTGCTCATCAAGGACTATCTCCAACCGCCTATCCATTGGAAGCTCGGCCGTATCAC
The DNA here is from genome assembly GCA_023313115.1 of Rhysida immarginata. Taxonomy (NCBI): domain Eukaryota; kingdom Metazoa; phylum Arthropoda; class Chilopoda; order Scolopendromorpha; family Scolopendridae; genus Rhysida; species Rhysida immarginata. The sequence continues at coordinate 66,225 of JAHWFO010004484.1, read as the reverse complement.
CCAGCTTCATCCTGGCAGAGATGGCATCCCTCATGTAGCTACCATCCGCATCAGAGACAAATGAAGAAAGAGACTGGCAGGACCTCCACTCTAGTGGTGCCTTCTGCCGCCATTACGGGATTGGCAAGAAACGCTGATCGCCGGAGGCAATGCATGTGAATCAATCGCAAACAATTATTTTTTATAATATCTACCTAAGATATCTGGATGAATTTATTATGGGACCACCAGAAAAACTTGCTCTAGTAAACAAAAATAATCATCCAAATCGGCCCATCCGATAAAAAATTATTTGGTGATAAATAAAGTTATTCTTAAACATATATTAAAAAAAAAAGTTTAAATGGAAAAGGAGGAAGAGTTATATTTAACAATTAACTATGAAAATTCTCCTTTATAAATTTTTTATAGTATAAACATCTGATATTTCAGTAAACATAGGTATAAACGTTTTTATTGTGATGAATACATTAAAAAAAACAACTGTCACTCAAGAAATAAGCACCAAGCTCCTACACCCGTGTATAATAGCTATTTCAAAGCTAAACAAAAAATTAGAAAACGAAACGTTTGCGCTGTAGATTTCCAAAGGATGACATTCTTCGTAAAAAGTGGATACATCTTTTATTTCGGCAACAAAATTATACAGCATTTTTTATTAAACTGATTACATTAAATTAATGACAAATTGATTGGCATTAAATTTACCAGGTTAAAATTGAGTGCAAGGCACAAAACGTTAATTCATGTATAACTCTGATGAATATAATCATGAATCCATATCAGATGATACGTCTCAATATTATCCAATCCCTGATATTAAAATCTTGTCAAAATATTGTGATTCAGCAGGATTCGTTTCTAGGTCTGTAATTAAATCTATAATCTGCATTCAATGTATGTAAAGAAGCGTTGAAAGAGCAATATCAGAGCTGCCACAGCCTTAATTTCATTGAGAAAAAAAATAAAGAGGCCTTATCACACCATCGAAAGATGTAGTAAATCTGTGCAAAATTTCAGAAAAAATCATTAGGAGTGAATTTTATAATCTAGGAGAGCAAATGGCAATTAAATTGAATACGCCTATCAACATTCTAACAAAAACAAAATTAATATTTTCACTAATTTAAATCAACATTTATTTGAGTCCTTCTGACGATCATGTGCTTCGACTTATTGTCATCACAGATTGTAATATTCGATATCACCATGAAACCAAGCTGCTGATAGAAAAAAATAAGTGGAGAAAATATACGCAGTGTCTAATCACGACTTATTATATTTAAAAATCAATAAAGAATAAATCAATTTAAATTTTTTGTGTAACTGAAGCTATTTTCGAAACTCCATTGGTAATGCTGTATGAAGAGGCTTCAAATTTACTTTTTATTTAGCAATACAAATGAAAATATTTACTAGGTATTAAAAACTGATTAAGTTACAAGAATCAACTTTTTTAATAATAACAATCAGTTAAGATTGGAAAAAAAATTCATCCTTCCTCTAGTTTCATTTACTTTCACCATGGATGAAGAAATAACTTTGCTTCTTCATTTTTCTTCATCTGTGCTTTCACTTGTCTCTGGCTAAGCCTCCATTATAACGATAGGAGATGCGAGTTGTACGTGCTCTTTTAAAAATTCGTAAGGCATTGAATCAGCTATTGAAAGTCATTAAAAGTATACGTTATCGTTAGTTAATGCAATAAAGTTTTTTTAAAAAAAAATCAGAAAACAGGTTATGCTTACTAATACCTCCTGAAATCATCTACAAAAACAGGTGAAATTACATTGAGAACATACGCCGCCTTAGGTTTTTGCCACTCGCGACATGGCGATTGCTGCACTTCCGGTGGCACCAGTAGCGCTCAGCGAAATGAATAGGGCACTGCCAGTCTCTTACTTTCATTTGTCTCTGATCCGCATCTCTACCGGACTTTTGAAAAGATCTTTCTCCAAGATTTGTCCATTACCCAACGATTGTTAATGTTTTGATTATTTGTTTTTTTGCTTTCTTTTGCCACGTTTTGAAAGTCAAGCCTTTCAAGGCGGGGGCTATTATGTTAAGGATATTTTCGCATTTTGCCTTTTTCAGTTTTTGCCACTAGGTGGCGTTACTTGTTCTTTGTCCCTCTTCTTATTGTAGCACTCAATGAATAAACATCGTTTGTTTTTGCTCTCGTACAATTCGTGTACTGCCGTCGTTTCTTTCGCCAAATACAACATCTATGAGCTCATGAATCGCAAGTATACACTTCCTTAAATTTGTCATCATAAATTAACATAAACAAATACCATGTACAGTTTGTAGCGGGAACACGATTTTTCCTATAAACATGGGTCCGGAAATGCATCCTTTCAGAAATAATGCAACTTGTACGAGGTAGGAATGGATGTGAGTTACTCGGACGGCAATGGTAGGGTTCATGTAAATTAGGATCTAAACAAGCAAATTATTCGTGTCCTCTTCTTTAAAAGAGAGGAAACGAAACATGTAACTCCATTGTCGTACAATGGATCGCTTGACTAATGCGGAGCTGGCGGACATGCATCTCGTCTACAGCGAGGCACAATCACTCCAAGGGTCACCCATTTGGTTGACTTATGGTGAAAATCATGAGTGTTTGGCAAAAAGTGTAAATCCACCCATTTGGGTGACTTTCATTGAAAATCATGAACGTTTGCCAAAAGTGTGCATGTAAGCTTCGCCCTTCTTTTTTCGGTTTCATCTGCTTGCAAAGAGAAGGGAGAAAAGTTTAAAGGCCAGGATTTGTAAGACCCCAAGAAATTTTTTTTCTAAATTTACTTAAAAATATTAATAGAAAGAATATTAACAGTTAAACGCTGCTGTAATGCTACTGAAGCGGAAAGGATTTACCAACAGCGTTTTCCAGATCGTGATCACCCACATCTTCACCAAAGTTCGCGAGAATCTCGTCCGCAGACTAAACACATGCATCGAGGCTCAGGGTCGGCATTTTGAACACCTACTGTAATGTCATTCCTACCTCGTAAAGTTGCATTATCTCTGTAAGGATGTATTTCCGGACCCATGTTTATAGGAAAAATTTTGTTCCCCGCTACACACTGTACATGGTATTTCATTCTTGACCTACCTTTCTGAATCACCCTGTATAAGCAGATGAATAAGGGATTGTGATCAGTATCATAAGGATTCATGCAGCACATACCAGGGTGACCAGGCGTAAATATTTTTGAAGATTTCAAAATTGTAAGTAGCTTTCACAGTTCTTAGATTTATCTTCTCTCTCAATTAACTTTGTTTTTCTTTTCGATAGCTTAAAATCTTGCCAGTACGTAATTATTTTTTATTTTATTGAAATCAGACTAGCATAAACAATAAACATGGAGAAATGCCATTTCCGAAATGGTACCAATTTACTACCATAGATAACTTTGTAACGAATTTTTTTTGGGCGGTTAAGCCCACTCTGGTCTACCTCGTCGGTCCGAAGGACCATAATGACCTGTGTGGGCTTTATCGCAAATTCCAGCTTTTTGCTTAGATGTTAACATTTAAGGATTTTTTGAAATTTGAAAATTTAAATTATCCAATAAGGAAGTGTTATTTTCATTTTCGTTGCTATGATTGGTCGCGCTAGATATAAAGGTTTTTGAAAATCGATCATTAGGGGGGGGGGGGGGCAGAAATTCAAATAAATCACAAAATAGGCCTAAATATTCCCATACGACTTAGATATTTGGACCAAGAATAGTTCACATAATTTGCAAAAAAACTAATTTCTGCTTTTTTTATAATTTACCTCTTTGCCCCCTACGTCCGTCGTAAAAATATGCGATGTTACGCAGTTTTTCCAGTATTTCGCGAGTAAAAAAGATTTAGATTAATGAAATTTGGTACGGTGATGGCAATTAACGAGATCTGTCTGCTTAGTTTATTTTTCGATTATCTAGATCCCATTTCCCGGTATTTTATGTTTTCCAGATTTTTACTGGATTTTTTTTGTCTGGTTTTCATAAATTAACATACAAAATCGCATGTTGAAAGCTTAGTTTTTACATTGGTCTTAAAATATGAATTTTGTTCTTTGATTTAAAATTTATTTTAAGTTTCTAGGATTATTTTTCGATTTATTATGAAGTAGCTGATATACTCGGCGTTGCTCAGGCTCTTTTTTTTGATGAAAATTTGCAATTTCTGAATGTGAATATACAGAAAAAAATGAACATTATTCTCCCCGTTTTTTCTCCGCCACGACGTCAAACTCACTCAGCATTCCAAAACGAGCGAAGTCGAGTAGAACTGTTAAAGGGCCGGTAGTTGAAGAGGCCATCCATTGGGAGCATTTAAAAAAAATTCTTTTCGATTCTTCAGTATGAATTTTTACTATATTAATTCAAGCTTTTTTCATGTGTTCATTTTTTTCTGTATATTCACATTCAGACATTGCAAAATTTCATCAAAAAAGAGCCTGAGTAAGTCCGGGTATATCATATAGTATACAATAAAATTGTAGTGAGGCGAAAACTGTACGTTAAATTTTTTTGAAAAAGTGATTGCTATGTGATTTATAAACGGTACTGAAGGTCAAACAACAGTATGTAGAATTTTTGTGTGGTTATAAAAGTTTTTTTTGTCTGTTTGTCTGTATCTCTATTTATATCTTAGAGGTTGGCGCAGCGTTGCCAGATGTGTGATAATTATCACATTTGTATGATAATTCTGGGGCAAATGTAATATGTGATAATGGAATAGGTATTACACGAGGAAATGTTATAATTTCACTATCCCGTGGCTTTCGTGCAGGGACGTAGGTAAGGGGGCTGAAATAGGTCGCTAGACAGTGAAAAATCCCATGAACCATCCCCCCTATGGAAAATCTATACCTACGTCCCTGCTTTCATGGTTCCATCCGTCTGAGATGGTCTGCTGAGGTGGCGTGTGATGTTCATTACAACAGCACTGCTTGAATAGTTTGACTAGTGCTGCAGCTGGTCCATCGCTGAAGTCGAGCGCTAAGTGCTGTATCTGCGCTGCGCTCAGCTGCTCAACGGCCAGTGAAGCACCGTGTTCGACCCGATTGCAAAAGTGAAAGTAGTTGTCAGTCCGTGCGGTCAACCCTCGAAAAGTATACAGTTAATTATAAAGCTACACGTCACCAAGGCAAAGCCGTCTAGTCAAATGCCACCTAGATAACTGAGGTTAGTGTTGGAATTAACTACAGTTATTTTTATTGTACTTCTTCTTCTTAATCTCCAGCTTTTCCCACTTCTATGTGGGGTCGCTGTTTTTGATGAGCTTTCTCCATTTCTCTCTGTCCTCTGTCCATTCCCTTCTGAGACCCTTTGATTTCAGATCTTCATCCACCATATCTTGCCATCTTCTCTTGGGTCGTCTTCTTTTCCTCCTTCCCTCCACTTTCATGTTCATAGCTCTTTTGCCAGTATAATTCTCGTCTCTTCTCATTACATGGCCAAACCATCTCAGTCTATTTTCTTGGATTTTATTTTCAGTATCTGTAACTTTCACTGTCCCTCGGATGCGTTCATTTCTAATCCTGTCTAATCGTGTCACTCCGCACATCCATCTCAACATTCTCATTTCTGCCACCTTCATCCTTTGTATATTGGACTTTTGTAGAGAGAGAGAGTGTTTTCATTCCATACAGCATTGCAGGTCTCACCACCGTCCTGTAAACTTTGCCCTTTAGACGCACAGGGATCTTCTGATCGGAGAGGACCCCAGAGACTTCTTTCCAATTTTTCCAACTTGTCTGTATTCTGCTAGTCACTTCCCTACCCGTCTCACTCCATTCATCAACTGTCGATCCAAGGTATCTGAAGTGGTCAGTTTTCTGATTGCTGTCCCCATCAGTTTCAGCTCCTCATTTTTCTGGACCTCTATGTTGCATGCCATATACAGGGTGTTTCATAATTGGTGTCCCGTCTTTAGGTCCAAATAACGGCTCAAGGGGAATAGGTGGGGGGAAAATGAATATTGATTATTTGGTTTTGATGTCCACTAATTCCGAATAAAAACATTTCGCGTCCCTGGGGGTGAAGGGGTAAATTTTGAAAATTTTAATTTTGTAGGGGTAGGGGTTAGACCCAATGTTTTATTTAGAAAGTTGTAGAGCATCATGTAAAATGTGGGTTTAGCAAAAAACCCGGTGAAAAAATCTCATGCCCTGCCCCTTTATCGAGTGGGTAAAGTGAAAGTTATGGCTAGCCAATGTGGACAAAAACCATACTTATTAGAAAACAGTAGGGCCTACATTTGGAAAATTAATGAGAATGAATGAGTCGTTACCCTGAAAAGCTAATAATACTGTTTTCTAATACATTTTCAAATGTACTGTTTTCTAATAAGTAATAAAGTTCTAATAAGTTTCTAATGAGTTTTTCTGTTTATGTCTACATTAGCTAGCCATACCTTTCACTTTACCCACTCGATAAAGGGCAGGGGATGAGATTTTTTCACCGGGTTTTTTGCTAAACCCACATTTTATATGATGCTCTACAACTTTCTAAATAACACATGGGGTCTAACCCCTACCCCTACAAAATTAAAATTTTCAAAATTTACCCCTTCACCCCCAGGGGTGCGAAATGTTTTTATTCTGAATTAGGGGACATTAAAACCAAATAATCAGTATTCATTTTTCCCCAATCTGTTCCCCTTGAGTCCTGTCTTGAGTCCCCTGTAGGTCCTGTCTTTATTTGGACCTAAAGACGGGACACCAATTATGAAACACCCTGTATTCTGTCTCGCTTCTGCTGATTTTCAGTCCCCTATCTTCCAGAGCTTTCCTCCAATCCTCTAGCTTTTCTTCGACCTTTGTTCTAGATCTTGCACATAAAACTATATCATCCGCATAGAGCATGTTCCAAGGCGCTTCTTCCCTGATTTTCTCTGATATGACATCTATCACTATGTTGAACAGGGAAGGACTCAGTGCCGAACCCTGGTTGAGACCGACTCTCACTTCAAAGCTATACGTTTCTCCCTGGCAGGTTCGCCCTTTTGTCTTGGCTTTCCTATACATTTCTTGAATTAACCTGACATATTTCTCTGGTGCGTTTCTAACTCTGAGGCTCCTCCAAACTTCCTGCCTTGGCACTCTGTCATATGCCTTTTCCAGGTCAATGAAGACCAGGTGAAGTTCTTGTTGTTTCTCTCTGAACTTCTCCATCATTTGTCTCAAACTAAAGATTGTATCAGTGGTTGACTTTCCTGTCATGAAACCAAACTGTTGACTCCCAATATTAACTTCAGCTCTCAGTCGTTTGTCCAGGATCCTCTCCAAGATCTTCATAGTGTGTGACATTAGCTTAATTCCTCTGTAGTTGTCACACATTTGGATGTCCCATTTACCTTGTAGATTGGGACGAGAATACTTTCTCTCCATTCGTCTGGTATCTCCTCCTCTTTGTAGATCTTCACCAAGAGATCCCATAGCAAGTTCCAGCCCTTCCTCTCCAAGGGCCTTCCAGGCTTCAGCCGGGAGTCCGTCCTGTCCAACTGCTTTCCCTCTCCTTATGTGCTTCAGTGCTACCTTAACCTCATTTCTTGTGATGTCCGTTGTCAGTCTCTCGTTTGGTATTCCATCTTCATGGTATTTTCGTTCATTCTCTATGTTTAGTAGCTCCTCAAAGTACCCTTTTTATCTATCCTGTATCTCCCCATTGTTCTTCAGGATTTCTCCATTTGCCTTTTGATCTGCTTGATGTATGTGATATATTTTGCTGTCCGGCTTCTGTGTTTGGCAATGCAATATATTTTCTTCTGCCCTTCCGGTGTTTCTAAGTCATTGTACATCTCTTGACATGCTCGTTATTTTTATTGTACGATTTAGCCTAAATCAGCGGTTCCCAAGCTTTTTCAGTCACGGAGCCCTTTTTGAAACAAAAGTTTCTCGGAGCCCCGAAGCATATTACACATGATACGTATAAGCATATAAGGTACGGTATATATATTAATAAAGGATGGAAGCTGAAATATAATTTTTGACACCTTCATAACTGCCGTGGACGGAGTCCCTGAAAAAACGGAGCCCCGCGGAGCACAGTTTGGGAACTGCTGGCCTAAATCATTTAGGTGATAATTTGGGTGAAAAAGTAATAATCTTATCAGCAAAATATAATAGTCACGGTTTCGAAATCTGGCAACTGTGGGTTGGCGCCAAAACTATTGAAGGGATTTAGTTGAAATTTGATGTGAAGGTTATTTATTACCTAAGTCAACATTTAGTATACTTCTTTCCACAGAATAAGAATAACAGAAGCGACACTCAAGGGATTCCATGGTAGTGATTTTGTATAGCGCCGCCCTGGTGGCTGTGATGTGGCTGAGCAGACGATCTTTCACAATGCCAATGGAAAACATGCAGCGTTAAAAATATTTCGAGAATTCAAAGTGAACAATAAGCAGCGGCATTTAATAAAAAGTATTATTCTTAAGCAAGGTTATGTATTTTTATTAAAAATAAAAGTCATTAAAACTTACTAATACAGTATGTTGCAGTGTTCATTGAGCGTAAATTGAAATTTCTTATTGTAATTTTATTGACTGGGGGAAAATTTTTAAGCTAACACATCAATAATAAATATACTTTTTTAGAGGCTTTGCGTTACATCGTATGAATAAAAGTTGACTAGATTCCCAGTTTTATCAAAGTAATAAGAAGATGAAAAGTAACAACTTGTATATAAATTTTGAACATAAGTGTTATTTTTCCCATTCTTGCCACTTTGATAAAGCTAGCAATAAAAGCGAAATTAGTCAGCTTTTACTCTCTTACCGTATTTATTGCAAGAATTTATATTATAATTCGTTCGAAGTTAAATACAAAGATCAAAAGATCTTTTGATGACATTTATCTTTTAAAACGTTTTAGTATGTGTGAAAATTAAAGAGTTGCCTTCGTTCATCCGCAATTCGTTTGTGCTATTTTTTCTCTTTTGTGGAATGATGTTTGAAAAATTTTATATCAGAATCTCGCACTAACTTTAGCCTCGGGTTTTGTTTTCTTTGATGAATGAATTTTTTCTTCATGTATAAAATGGGGCCCAAATCAAAAGGGCATTTTTGTGCAGCCTTTGCATGCAATAATAACGGGAAATTTTACTAGAAATTTATTTAGATTTCCGAAGGATGAAGAAAGGTAAGTGAGAAGCACAAGCCATGTTTATTAATTATATACATAGAAAGAGCCATAGTTCTTTAACACAAGCCATTGAAATAAATATGCACGTGCTCTTCGACATAACCCCCATTGCAATCCAAACATTGTTGCCAACGATTTGGCAGCTTCTCGAGCCCTCCGATAGAATCCATGGTCACGGGACTCAATAAACTCCCGGAATGCGTTTTCGACGTCTGCTTGGGTTAGGAATGTTTTCCTCCGGCGAAAATTGTCCAGGCTCTGGAAAAGATGGTAGTCGGTAGGGGAGAGGTCCGGAAAATACGGGGGGGCGTGAAAGAACCTCGTAGCCCAGAGCCTGTAGCGCCTGCATGGTCGTTCGTGCAACGTTGTCATGCAGCAGAAGGACGCCTTTGCGATGCACAAGTGCAGATTGTTGCTGACACAGTTTTGTGTTCATACGATGCAGTTCACGACAGTAGGTCGCAGCGGTGATCGTCTCCCCCTGCTGCAGGAAGCTGTAATGCACTATACTGCGGATGTTCCACCAAACAATAACCATGAGCTTCCTGGGGTGCAACAGGGGTTTAGGGAACTGTCGCGGGAGTTCATCAGCGCCCAGCCACTGTGCTGACCGTTTCCTATTGTCCTGTTTCCTATTGTCGTATAGGAGCCACTTCTCGTCGCAGGAGATAATGCGATCAAGAATCCCCGCTTCTTCATGGCGCAGAAAGCAAATCCGTACACACCTGCAACCGATGCTCTTTTTGGTTTTCCAAAAGTTCATGTGGGACCCATTTGTCCTGCTTTTTCACCTTTCCGATGGTCCTAAGGTGTCTACTGACAGTCGACGCTGATACAGCATGATACAGTTTTTGACGGGTCCTCTTCCACAGATCGCTTCAGATCAGCGTCATTCAACACGTTGGGCTGTCTGCCGCATGGCTCATTTGCCAGATCCGTTACTCCAGCCCGGAATTTTCGGAACCAACGTCGGACAGTACGTTCGTTTATGGTGCCTACACCGAATACCTTATTGATGTTTCGAGAGGCGTTGGATGCCTGAACTCGTAATGCATTATCACACGTTATTCGTATGAAGTCATGACTGTCTTCGCTTGGGTTCAAACTCTATAAAATATCATCGCAGACATGCAAATTTCAGGCAGCTGGTCGCTGATAGGTTTATCTCCGGGAATGTACCACTTTGTTATGGGTATTTGCTACTAAACGTGCAAACCGTGCTGAAGCGCAGAACCCACCTCGAAATCCGACATTTGATATGCAACGACCTGGTACTCACTGAAAATAAAATCTGAATCTTTCTTATCTAAAAAGGAGTAGGAAATATTTGAAAGTAACCCAGTAACCCATACCTGAAATCTGTATGTACAGTTTTATAAATGTATTTGAATATTCAAAGTATAAAGAAGTTTTTACATTTAGATTTTTACATCTATATGTATATTTAAAATTTATTAATGAATTTAAATTTTAAATTATTGGAATTGGGGTGGAATTGTATTTAAAATAACTTTAGGAATCTCCCATGCTAATTCAGGTTAATATAATTTTGTTTAATTTTCAAAAAATCTTTTTTTAATTCTTTTTAAAAGTTTTAAATTGAAGTTGAGGTGAATTTTTATTATTGAATTTAACATCCTATCCTACAGTGACTTATCCTTGCTAAATTTTGTGAACTTGCATGCTTTTGTAAATTCATTTTTCTTTTATATTTTCCATTAAAAAAAGGCTATTTTGCAATACTAAGTGATTTGTTTTTATTCATTTTAGAACAAACGTGTGTTTTATTTAATTAAAGAAAATTAAAAATCGACACAAAATAAAAAAGAAGACAGGTAAATGAGACAAACTCATAGAAACACATTGGAAAAATGAGCGTCTGCTCGTATTGCAAATCACAGCCGTTGTAGGGCGCCACCAGCAAATGAGAATCTGGTCACTACCACCGCTTACAATGGAAAGTCCTAGGAGTGTCACTTCTGTTATTCTTATTCTGTGACTTCTTTCTGCGGGAAAAAGTCTCATTCCCACGGGAAAAACAAAAACTGGTTCCAGCAAAAATATAATGTTAACAGATGTCGCCACAGTAAATCGCACTATGGTTTCGTTCCATAGCAGGATAATAAGTGCCAACAGATGTCACCTGCCCTGACTCTATTTATTTTGGCTCCCGAAGGAAAAATAACGAACGTTGTTATACTGAAATTTTTTCATAATTCTTTGGCCTTCACATTAATTCTATGCAACCATAAAAAATCATAGTCGTAATTTAATTTTTCCTACCAGATCTCGAATTATTTGGGGCAGTGTCTTAATCACGGTGTATTAAGACAGGTCGGTAAACTCCGCCTCATTGTTAGCCCCGTTAGTGAAATAGCTCGAACGTTGGCCGCTAGGCGCCTCTACGATCGCTACGGCTGCGCTGCGGGATTATAGCAGACGAAACCACCCATTCAGCTGCCTCCTTCGAGCTCTTTTCACGCTTTACAGTGTAAGTAAAAAATGACAACATTATAGAACAATAAAATGGATCAATTAATATACTTCCTACACTAAGTCTTAACTTTTAAAAACAGTTAATGTGTAAAAAAATTACAAGAAAGTCGAAGAGAAAGCCGATATAGTCTATTGAGGGAAATTTACAAAATATCTCTCTCTGAAATGGATATTGAAACTTCTAATGAGTTGCTAACAATCATTTGCATGTAAGTAAAGAATAAATCAATAGCATACAATAAAATAAATTATAATAAAATATTATTTATGGGATATGGCTGGTATTTACTTGCTAGTATTTTTAATGAAAGTTTGTATTTTATAAAATTTGGTCAGTATTATATAACTATAAGTAAGTAAGTAAATGAAAATTTAAGTGTATTTTAATTTAATGAACAATACCAATCGACCTACTACCCCATCCTCTTAAAAATTAAAACCAATCAAATTATGTAATTAAAAAAAATAGTTTAAAAACTTATTTCAAAAAAACCTTATATTGTAAAATAAGTTAAATAATACGTTTATAATATTGGCCTTATCATACCGAAAGTATACACTAAACCACTAAACATACTGATCAATGTGTTAAAAATAATATAAAAGTGTCAAAGCAAAAGAAAAATATTTCTAAACTTTGTAAAAATTGATTGAAAATTGAAAAAAAAATGAATTTGAATACACTGCGGTGACTATAAACATATTTCAGTTAATTAAACATCTTTAACCAATCTCTATCTTTTGAAATATTTTTTTAAAAGAAATCTTTTTTTTTTTTAATTTCTTTTAAAAGGAACTTTAGATGTCAAAACGGCCAAAACCCAACGTTTGTAGCACGGTTTGTAAAAGGACTTATCGCGCAAGGAGGCTAACTTCAGTAATTTTTTTTAATAAAAATAGACAAATAACAAACAACTGAAACTTATAAATGTATTTGCGGGCTTATCCTGCATATGTTAATAAAGTTCCAACTCTTAAATATAACCAAAATTACCAGTTTCGTGAAGAAACTTGAATCCTATATTTCCAATAGTTTTCCATTGATTTGCCTGCAAAGCGCGCCCTCGCGACCGTAGAGGCGCCTAGCGGCCAACGTTCGAAATATTTCACTAACGGGACCAACAATGCTGCATTACGGGATAGGGAGTTTACCCACCTGTCTTATACACTGTGGTGTTAATATAAAAAGGAAATGCCCCTCACTGACTAATCACGAATTCTCAGAGAATCTACAGTTGCAGGCGATTTTATCTATTCCAACGTTAATGGGGACGAAGTCGCGGACAACAACTAGTCTTAATTATAATTTGTTTAACATGTTTAAAATGTATTTAATATCTTGATTTTTTTCTTTATGATATCGTATTTCAATATTATAATGATCGCCTTATATAATATTTTCATTTTAAAATTTAATGAAATTTTTAATTTAAAATGATAAGACAGTTTTTATTCCTCGTATTTAATTATTGAACTATTTAAATTGACAACCACCTTCTTCATGCTGCTTTACACTAAACAACAAAATAATGGAGAAGAGTTTCTATTCTTTATTGTAAAAAAAGAAAAAAAAATCAAACGTGAAAAAAATGTGGACAAAATGATAAGACAGTATAAACTTTTGGTATGATAAATAGAGATTAATATTTGATAGTACTTCCTTGATATTATATGACACCTTGTGCATAAGGGTCTTCACTGATCCAATGGTTAATCTATGCATATAATAAAACTGTAAGTTCCGTGTTTGTGCACGCATCACGCAAAATCTACTGGACGGATTTTGATGGAACTTAAGGTGTGTCCCAAAAATATAAAGGCATTAAGCTTTGGTTTGTTATTAGCTGTTAGTTATTTATTGATAATGTGCTTTTATTTTAACATTCTATTAACCAAAATACAAAGAATATTTGTTCCACAATCGGTACTTAAATAATTTTAACAATCAATTAGGCCAAAAACATAAAAGTGAGCAATTTTTGCTGTCCCATAAATTTAAAGGCAACCCCCATTTGTGTGATATAGGATGTTCTCAAGTGTTCAATCTAATTTACATATCTCTATTAGGCTTGCATTTCAACTCTTGTTAACTTTGTTACACATTGCATTTCCTTATTAAACACGAGTAGGAAAAAATCCTTACAAGATATTGAAAAGGGTCAAATTGTTGCTCTGAAAGAAGAAGGCTATTCAAATCGTGCTAAAGCCAAAAGAATTTCCAGATCTGCTACAGTGGTGGACAACTTTGTACGTCTTGGTGACAATTATGGGACAAAAACACAAACAGGGCGTCCGTGTAAGTTGTCAGTAACAGCAAATCACCAGATCATCAGAACTGTATCAAAGGGTACAAGCTCCTTGCGTCAGGTTGCTGCAAATCCAAGCATTAATGTTTCGAAATCAACTGTTGGAAGAGTCGCGCGGAAAAGTCACCTGACCATAGCAATCCAAATAACAATCTAATGTTCATATTTCCATCTTGAATTTTAACAGCCAGTATTTTTTCGTTTGTTAGAAATAACGAAGGTTGAATTGTTGCTCGGACTAATAAGGTCAGGTGACTTTTTCGCGCTGGAACCCGTTGGCCCTGGAAAATATCCATATGACGTATGGGGCAGCGAATGCAAACGGACGATTCCCTATGAGACAACTGCCGAA